>OZ022414.1:655512-805667 GCA_963989365.1 Rhimphoctona megacephalus
GGGGAAAGGGCGGGTTCCGGAATGTTTTTTATTCACTACATTTAGGTGAAAAATTAATAGTTCTGGTTTTTTAACCTCATAAATCACTTGGTAAAATATAGAAGATGAGAACTCCCAAATAACCGGTGCTGCAATTATTTCGAAAATCCCCCCCCCCCCAGTGTGAGTGCCAGAGCGTTTTCTGTGAGTGGGAATCAAATTTCCGAATGATTAAATTTTGAACACTTAAAATAGCGAATTTTCAAATACAATTATTACTATATGTATCGAAAATACAATGTGAAAATTCGCTATTTTGGGTGATCCAAATTTATTCATTCGAAAATTTGATTCCCACCCTCTAGCTGATAATCAAATTTTTCGGAAAAGTTCATCCCCTGAATGGGCGAGTTCCGGAAATTATATTTAGCTAAAACTGTTTGATCGGAAGTTTTATAATCCCCTTCAGTAATTAATCCAATAAAAAAGGAGAGAACTAAACTTTTTTTTTGTTGGACTCCAACGTTGCAAGCTTCAACATAATTTTTTTAAAAGCATCGAGTCCCAATGTTTGTTGCGATTTTTTTTGGTTAATGGCCGTGTATTACAAAACCGGATTCCCTGCACAGAGGCTCGCAATTATTTTGAGCTCCGGAATAAATCCGTCCAACCAGAAATTACCTCCGTAAAGATATCAGAGCAAAGTCCCGAAAATTAATTTTCTAAGTACCAAAATTAAGTGCTTTTTATATGCAAATTATATTTTACAATACACGTTTTTGTGCTTGTTTATTTGGGCGAAAATCGATAATTAAAGATTATCAGTCGGTTTATCATGAAGCCGGTAGAGCGAAATTAAGGTGCTTTTTACGTGCTTTCAAAATGTCGGAGAGCCGAATCCATAACTTAAATATTTCGACATCAATGATTTCTCGGAAATCTAAGATGTCCTTAAAAATAAGCATAGTCATATTATTGGCATGGCTTAATAATATTGCATTAGATTGTAGTGCTATTTATGTGCCCTCGGAATTTTTAAGACCGAAACACGCAATTCACGAATTTTCCTAAACACTACCTCAAAAAGCCCCAAGCCATCCTTTGATAAGAACATGGACCAATTTCGCTATATAGCCGGATTGAATGACAACACACTAAACTGCTATTCATGTAATGTCACAATATAACAAACCCCAACCACTTGATCGAGAATTTTTTGAAAATCCCACCCTTGTAAGTCCTCTGAAGACTACGTGGACTATTTGTTTAATATCGTCAATTGGAATAACTACATAATTAAGTGCTATTTATGTGCTTTCGATATACCACAAACCTTTACCTATGAATCGTTGATTGTGACCAAATACCATCCCTCAGAGTTCCAACCTACCCTCTGATAAGTGCATGGTCTATTTTTGCGATATCGACAGGTTAAATTACGATACTATGAAGAGCTATTAATATGCTCTTGACTATCGAAGACCTGAACTCGTACACATGAACCCCTCACGCATTGCATCACTCATATCAGGAAATTTTAAATTCCTTTTTCCCTGAGGGATCAACGAGTCCCTGGGAAAAAATTTCAAAAAAAGCCCCAATTGGGACTCAAAACTCGGAACTTAAGTGGACAAGTAAAACTAAAATTGAGTCCCAAACGGGACTTTATTTTCCTCATTCGGTTATATCCTGATGTGACGTCATAAGTTCCGATACTTTTTGTAAGGTTCAATCGCAAAAAAGTCCCTATTGAAGACTCGAAGTCCCAATTTATAACTGATCACAAAGGAAATTTGAGTCCCATTTGGGACTGAATTAAGGTCTCACTTATCCACTTTAGTCCCCAGTCCACAATTGGGACTTTTTCTGACTTTTTTTGGGTATCGCTGATCCGCTAGGGTAACAAAACCACTCTCGCTTTCATGGAAAATGAACTTAATCTCCAACTTTGAACTGGTTCCAGCCTTGAACTAATACGTCAGCCTCCTCTTTGATTGAGTTAGCAGCGAAGACAGGAATAAAGGCATCAATAAAGACAGGAATGGAGACAGGAAAAAAGCTACGAATGAAAACAAGAATAGAGACTGAAATAGTGACAGAGTATTTAGGCCTTAACGTTACTCTGGCTTAGTTCACGGCTTGGATTTCATCTCCAACCTTGTCCGAGTTGCGACCTTAGTCTAAGGCTTCAGGCACCTCTTCTACTGAGTCGGCAACGAAGACAGAAATGAAGACAACAATAAAGACAAGTATAAAGACAAGAATGAAGACAGGAATTAAGACAGAGATTAAGACAGGATGAAAACAAAAATAAAGACCGAAATTCACACAAAGATTTCTTTAGCCCTGTCTATGTTCCTCTGGCTTAGTCCAAGTCTTCGATTTCGTCTCCAAGCTTGGCAGGGGTCCGGCCTTAGTATAACACTTCAGCGACCTCTTCTACTCACTGGTCATCGAAGACAGGAATGAAGACATGAATGAAGACAGGAATTAAGACAAGAATTAAGAATATAATTCAAACGCAGATGTCTTCAGCCTTATCTTAGTTGCTGTGGCTTCGTTCGCGTCTTGGATTTAGTCTTCGTCCACCTCTTCAACCTTGTCTGGGTTCCTGCCTTGGACTTAGACTTCAGCCTCCCCTTCGAGTGATTCGTCAGCGAAGACAGGTATGAAGACAGCAATGAAGACGGGAGTGAAGACAGTAATGAAGACAGGAATGAAGATAAGAACGAAGATAGAAATTAAGACAAGAATAAAGACTAGAATTCATACATACATGTCTTCATTCCTGTCTTCATTCCTATGGCTTCGTTCGCGTCCTAGATTTAGTTTTCGTCTATCTCTTTAACCTTGTCTGGGTTCCTGCTCTGGATTTGAACTTCAGCATCCTCTTCAAGTGATTCGTCAGCGAAGACAGGTATGAAGTCGGGAGTGAAGACGAGAGTGAAGACAGGAATGAAGGCAAGGACGAAGACAGGAATGAAGACAAGAATAAAGACTAAAATTCAGACAGAGATGTCTGCAGCCCTGTTTTAGTTCCTGGGTCTTCGTTCGCGATCACGATTTAGCCTTCAACCTTGTACTGAGTTCCATTAATGCCTGGACTTGTATGATGTTACCGACAGTTCGAGTTGCAGCATATGATATGTTGAACGCAGCCGAACGATATTCAGACTGATCTGTCACCAAAAATGTTTAACCCCTTTGACAACGTAACATGCTGAAAATCTGACATCGCTGAGACTGTGCGACTACAGCTGTCCGATCTCATTGTATAGTATATGGAATGGAAATGATGATTATTAAGCATTCGAATAGATAATGAAAAAAATTCCATCTAACCAGTAAAATAAAATGATTATGAAATTTATTGACTTCTTAAATGAATAGAAATAGGAATAAATAATAATAAGTAATAATTAGTGTCTTAGATCGCGATGATTTCTCTAGCCGATAACGATACAGTAATTAGTTGCAAATATGCAATAATTTTCATTGGAAAAACGATAAATACTGGAAAAATGTAATTCACATTAATTTAAAGGTAGATCGAAACCTGTGGTGTTTTCGAATAGTTGAAAAAATCGTTTTTTCAATAAATGAGCTAGATTAAACAGTTAAATTTTTGGAATTACATAGTCGGAAGCCTAATTAAAATTTCGATTTATTTGACCAAAGAAATCGATTCAATGTTTATAGGAAACCGAGTCGGGTATATTATAAACTGATTATGATAGACCCATGTAATCACTAAAGGAAAAAAATATAAAAGACAAATTTTTTGTATAAAACATTGTTTGAAAAAAACATTTTGTAAAAAAATTTAATCCCTATATGATTTCTATAGAATCTCTGTAGGATCTCTGTAGAAGTATGAAACGATTAAAAGTTTGTGGAAAAATGTGAATAAAAAATTCATGACCTTAAACCCCTTCGGATAATATGAATATTCGAAATAATATTCGGAGAATCTCATAAGAAATATTTTATTTTTATTATTGAAGTTAAAACATAAATGACGATACGGTGCGGCAGCTTATCTGACTAGCGCACCAATCACAATGCGTTACGACCATATTGACTAGCGCACCAATCATGATTTTCGTAGCCGTTCTAATCGGCGCACTTTGTTTTAAGTTCTACTTTCTTGCACGCATTACAAAATTAACCTGTTAAAATTAAAGTATTATTTCCCTACGTTAACGTTCGAAGAACGGAGAATTATTTAAAAAATCATTAAATAAGATTAAATTAAAATAAGAACGCAGAATTAATTTTAAAATAATTAAAATAATTCTCCGTTCTTCAAACATTGATGTCAGCAAACAATACTTTTATTTTAACAGGTAAATTTTGAAATGCGTTGATGAGCTTGGTGATCGCACGGAATAAAACACGGAAAGTTTATGAAAAGGAGTTGTGCCTATCAGATCATCCGTAACGAATTGTGATTGGTGCGCTAGTCAGATAAGCTGCCGCACCGTATCGCGTATATTAATGTAATTTATTTTTTTAATTTTCTAATAAAAATAAAATATTTTTTAAGAGTGAATTTATTTAAGTAATTTTCACATAATCTGAGGGGGTTTAAGGTGATTACTTTAGTTTGTAGAACCTGTGTCAGTAACAAAATTGAATGTTACCGGGAAAAAAAAGAACCTACCGTTTGAGGGATTGATTTAAAAAAAAAATTCGAGCACCGACTGTTTCGGGATTGTAATATTTTTCATTCCACTAATCGATTAATGAGGTGAGAATTACCGTTAAAAAAATTATTGTGAAAAAAACATTCCGAAACTCACCCTTTTAAGGGGGTAGCATTTTCACCTAAATTCCACCACTGGCTGTTTGAGGATTCTCATATTTTTTTATTTTACCAATCTACCGAAGAGGTAAAAAAATTGTGAAACAAAATGTGAATAAAAAAAAACGTCCCAGGACCCTCATTTTAAGGGTGTTTCAAATTTTTTTCCGATGAAGACGAAGACGATAACGAAGACGATGAGAAAACCGAAAACGAAGACGAATACGAAATCGAAAACGAATACGATGACAAGACCGAAGACGAAGACGAAGACGAAAACCGAAAACGAAGACGAAGACAAAGACGATAACGATGACGATGACGATGACGAAGTCGAAGACGAAGACGATGACGATGACGATGACGAAGACGAAGACGAAGCCGAAGATTAATACGAAGATGAATACGAAGACGAAGACGAAGACGAACACGATGACGAAGACGAATACGAATACGAAGACGAAGACGAAGACGAAGACGAAGACGAAGACGAAGACGATGACGAAGACGAAGACGAATACGAAGATGTAGACGACGACGAAGACGAAGACGAAGACGAAGACGAAGACCAGAGACAAAGACGAAGACGAAGACGAAGACGAAGACTAAGACGAAGCCAAAGACGAATACGAATACGAAGACGAAGACGAAGACGAAGACGAAGACGAAGACGGGGACGAAGACGAAGACGAAGACTAAGACGAAGCCGAAGACGAATACGAAGACGAAGACGACGACGAAGACGAAGACGAAGACGAATACGAACACGAAGACGACGACGAAGACGAAGACGAATACGAAGACGAAGACGAAGACGAAGACGAAGACGAAGACGAAGCGGAAGACGAATACGAAGACGAATACAAATACGAAGACGAAGACGACGACGAAGACGAAGACGAAGAAGAATACGAAGACGAAGACGAAGACGAAGACGAAGACGAATACGAAGACGAAGAAGAAGACGAAGCCGAAGAGGAATACGAAGACGAAGACGAAGACGAAGATGAAGACGAAGACTACGACGAAGACGAAGACGAAGACGATGACGAAGACGAATAATAAGACGTATACGAAGACGAAGACTAAGACGAATACGAATACGAAGACGAAGACGACGACGAAGACGAATACGAAGACGAAGACGACGACGAAAACGAAGACGAAGACGAAGACGAAGACGTAGACGAAGACAAATACGAAGACGAAGACGATGACGAAGCCGAATACGAATACGAAGACGAAGACGAATACGAAGACGAAGACGACGACGAAGACGAAGGCGAAGACGAAGACGAAGACGAAGACGAAAACGAAGACGAAGACGAAGACGAATACGAAGACAAAGACGAAGACGAATACGAAGCCAAATACAAATACGAATACGAATACGAAGACGAAGACGAAGACGAAAACGAAGACGAAGACGACGACGAAGACGAAGACGAAGACGAAGACGAAGACGAAGACGAAGGCGAAGACGAATACGAAGACGAATACGAAGACGAAGACGAAGACGAAGACGAATACGAAGACGAAGACGACGACGAAGACGAAGACGAATACGAAGACGAAGACGAAGACGAAGACCAGAGACAAAGACGAAGACGAAGACTAAGACAAAGACTAGAGACAAAGACGAAGACGAAGACGAAGACGAAGACGAAGCCGAAGACGAATACGAAGACGATGACAAAGACGAAGACGAAGACGAAGAGATGAACTATATAATTTTTTTCATTTAGTGCTCTGCTAGTTAAATATGTGTGGGCAGTGCATTTCAAATGTTGTATTTGTGAAAAATGTAAAAGAGCAAAAGATTTTTTAATCCACCTGAAAAAAAGCAGTTCATTCATGGTTAGACAATACATGGTTTTTTGAAATTAGTTTTGCTGGCTTAAGCTACATTAGTCTAAGAACTGTAGAAGCATGTTTCATAACTAATGTTTTCTCCATATCCCAATGCCTAGAGATTTATCAAAATTTATCATATAAATTGAGAAAGAAAGCACAAATGTGTTGTAGATAAATTGTTAAATATTTTTATTTTTGAATTACTGAGGAGGCCTGGGTTGATGCCTCTCTAACCCTATTTAAAACATACTTTTTGGAAACGTATTTCAAACCCGTGTTTTACAAAACCAGGAAAATAGGACCCTATCACTTATGGTACCTCCGCACTTATATGAGATTGCACACTTTTAATATGTAACGTTTGTTTTCAGTCTGCACAAGTATCATCATATTAACTGTTCCTTCCTTGTTATTGTTGAAAAATGTCGTACTTTCCGCGATTCTTAGACTTTTTGATAAATTTCGTTCAATTTTTTTTAAATTTTATTTCCCATTTTTTGTGTTTCTCGTTCATTTGTAAATTTATCACCGTTTCTCAATTGTTCGATCGGTTTCATTGTATTTTTTCAAACTTTTCGTTTTTCTGGACTTTTTTTTTGGACAGTATGCAGTCCTTCGTGCATAATTTATATTTTTTTTTTTAGGTATTATCGTGACCCGTACAGCAGTTGCCGTAATGTTTCTAATAAAAGTTATCGCCAGGATTTTTTCGATAATATTTTTGAAGCGGATGATTTTGTGGTTAATTTTTATCCGCAACATCGAGGCTGCTAAAAATTTTCAACATTGCGTTGATTTTCTGTGTAAAATCCTCCGTGCTGTATCGTAGCTAAATATCATCTCGTTGCTGTGCGTAATTTTTTTTCATTTATCGAAATTGGTGATTTTGGTGCATTTTCATCACTAATACAATTTTAGAAATTTCGTTCGTTCGTCTGATGTGTACACGCTACATTCTTTCAAGGGATATATCTCATGGTCGTGCCGTTTGGAGTTTTCTCAGATTGCCGCAAGCTACTCCAATTATGTTTCACAATAATTTCTTCGAAGCTCTTTGATGACGAAACTTGGGAAGAACTTTTGAGGGCACTGAGAAAAAGAATATACGTTACAATTATTCTTCATTGTAAGCAACATTTCAAAAATGTTGTAATCAAAGAGCGATTAAAACATTGTGAAAAATTAATGGGGTGTGCGGCAATATGAGAAAGCTCCAAATGACGAGATTTCCAAAATCATACTAGCATTAAAATTTCATCACTATCTCAGATATCAAGGGACAATGAAATATTTCCGGACAGCGATGAGTTCATCTTGAACCGTGATGGCGTACGAATCGATTTCACCGCAAATCAATGCAATATTTCAATTATTACCAGCTTCGATATTTGGAATAAAAATTGATTACGAAATTCTCCATTTCAAAAGGATTATGAAACCTATCTGCGTCATAACTTTTATTCAAAATATAAAGGCAACTGCTGTACGAACCGCGATAATACCTAAAAAAATGGACAATTTACGGAAAACTAGCTATTGTATAAAAAAAAATTCCAAAAATCGAATGGAAAGTTCGAAGAAATAAAAAGGAAGCTAACGAAAATTGAGAACAGGCGGAAAACTTGTGAATGAACGAGAATCTTGAAAAATGAGAAACGAGGTTTAAAAAAATAGTACAAAATTTCAGAAAATTTTATAAATCGCGAAAAGCTTCAACATAAGGGTGCAAATTTGGAATCGCCAGTAGTTTATACGGCCATTTGGAGAGTGATATCGATACATTTTGGAGTGATTTTTCAACGGTGTTTTTTGCTCTTTCTTCTTTCTTTGCAAATGAAATATTGAAATTGAAAATTATTTCAATGGATTTACGGTTCACAAATACAACTTTTTGCCCATCGTTTCGGTGATTTTCAGAGTTTGTATTGTTTTTTAATTTCTAAAAAAATTCTGATAAAATTCTCGTGAATAGAAAACTTAAAAGAAAGAAGATTTCCTCTCGTAATGCTTTGGACTGAACTATTCATTATTCATTATAAAACTCTCAGTTCTCCAGATTCGTGCAAAATATTTATAAATCGAATGATTTTCCACTCATCGGGATGAAACCGATGTCGGTTAACGTTCCTTCACATCAGATTTTTCGATAGTTCACAGGAAAAACGTTTGAGATCGTCGATTTAATAACCTGCAAAAAATTTAAAAAATCGTAGGCTCTCCAAACCTCACTGACAGGTATGTCTTTAAAGTTAGCACCGCCACATGAGAAAAATTGAAAATTAATAATTGCATAATTAAGAGATTTTTAAGAGCTAATTAAGTGCCGTAAAAAAAAATTTGGAGCTCTACCCGTTCATCAAAAAAACCATGGTGTTGTCAAGTTTTAAAAAAGTTGGCACCGCCACAGTCATTTTTTGCTCTATAATAATTATTCTGGAGCCAAAAAATAAGAGCTTTTTAAGAGATAATTAAGTGCTCAAAAATAAAAATTTGAGCTTTAACCCTTCATAAAAAAACCCATGGTGATGTAAAGTTTAAAAAAAGTTGCCACCGCCACAATCATTTTCTGCTCTATTACAATTTTTCAGGAGCCAAAAATTAAGAGCTTTTTAAGAGCAAATTAAGTTGTCGAAAATAAAATTTTGAGCTCCAGTCCTTCATCAAAAATACCATGGTGTTGTGAAGTTTTGACAAACATCGAACCACTATAATCATTATTCGCTCTGTCACCATTTTTCATAAAGCAATATTAAGAGCTTGTTCAAAGCTAATGAAGTGCTTTAAAATAAAATTTGGAGCTCCACCCCTTCATCAAAAAAACCATGGTCTTGTAAAGTTTAAAAAAAGTTTGCACCTCCACAGTCATTTTTTGCTCTATTACAAATTTTCAGAAGCCAAAAATTAAGAGCTTTTTAAGAGCTAATTAAGTGCTCAAAAATAACATTTGGAGCTCCACCCCTTCACCAAAAAAACGATGGTGTTGTGAAGTTTTGACAAACTTGGAACCACTGGAATCATTTTTCGCTCTGTCACCATTTTTCATAAAGCAATCTTAAGAGCTTTTTAAGAGCTAATGAAGTGCTTGGAAATAAAATTTGGAGCTCCACCCCTTCATCAAAAAAACCATGGTGATGTCAATTTTAAAAAAGTTAGCACCGCCACAGTCATTTTTTGCTCTATTACAATTTTTCAGAAGCCAAAAATTAAGTGTATTTCTAGAGCTATTTCAGTGCTCGAAAGTACATTTTGGAGCTCCACCCCTTCATGAAAAAAATCATGGTGTCGTCAAGTTCTGACAAAGTCAAAATAAGTATAATATTTTTATGCTCGTTCATATTAGTTAATGCGCGTCGTCCAATTACCTCTTAAAAAGCTCTTAATATTGGTTTTTCAAAAATGGTGATAGAGCGAAAAATCATTGTAATGGTTCCAAGTTTGTCAAAACTTCACAACACCATGGTTTTTTTTATAAAGGGCTGGTGCTCCAAATTTTATTTTCGAGCACTTAATTAGCCCTTAAAAAGCTCTTAATTTTTGGCTCCTGATAAATTTTAATAGAGCAGAAAATGGCTGTAGCGGTGGAAACTTTTTTTAAACTTAACATCACCATGGTTTTTTTGATGAAGGGTTGGAGCTCAAAATTTTATTTTTGAGCTCTTAAAAGCTCTTAAAAAACTCTTATTTTTTGGCTCCTGCAAAATTATTATGGAGCAAAAAATGACTGTGGCGGTGCAAACTTTTTTTAAACTTGACAACATCATGGTTTTTTTTATTAAGGGGTGGAGCTCCAAACTCTTTTTAATGCACTTAATTAGCTCTTAAAAAGCTCTTAATTATGAAATTTTTTATTTTCAATTTTTCTCATGTGGCGGTGCTAACTTTAAATACATCTGACAGGTTTCAAAAGCAATGTCGTTGCAGGTGGCAACGTAAAGGGATGGAATCGAGGTTTTCGATTTATCGAGGAACGAAAAATATTGTCATTCGTAAAACAACACTCAGTTATCCAGATACGTTAAAAGTATTTATAAAACTAATGATTTTCCACGTATAGGGATGAAATCGACGACGGTTTACGTTTTTTCACATTTGATTTTTCGATCGATTACCGGAAGAACGATTAAAATCGTGGATTTCATCCCCTGTTATAAGTTAAAAAAAATCGTAGGCCACCAAACCTCACTGACAGGATTCAGAACCAATGTCGCTGCAGTTGCCAACGCTGGGGGATTAAATCGATGTTTTCGTCGATCGATTCTTGATGAGCAAATCGTTCGTCGACAGAATCACGTTAAATAAGGCTTGGATTCGTTCCTTAACGAATATAAAAAATTGTTATTCATAAGAAAACTGTCAGTTGTCCAGATTTATCCAAAATATTTATAAAACTAATGATTTTTAAAGTATCGCGATGAAACCGATGTCCGTAAACGTTCCTTCACATGATATTTTTCGATCGATTACCGAAATTACGATTGAGATCGTGGATTTCATTCCCTATAAAGAATATGAAAAATTATCAGACATCAAAAATTCACAGAAGAGTTTCACAAGAAATGTCATTGGAAGTGGCAACGTAAGGGAATGAAATTGATGTTTTCGTCGATCGATTCTTTATGTGCAAGTCGTTCGTTGACAGATTCTCATTCACTAAGGCTTGGATTCGTTCCTTAATGGTCGAAATAAATTCTTTATCATAAGAAAACACTCAGTTTTTGAGATTTGTAGAAAATATTTATAACCTAATGATTTTCCACGTATAGGGATTAAATGTATGTAAGTGAACGTTCCTTCACATAATATTTTTCGATTTATTACCGAAATTAAGATTGAGATCGTGGATTTCATCCCCTATAAAAAATTTAAAAAATCGTAGGCCACGTGAAGAGATGAAAGCGAGGTTCTCGTCGATTGATACCTGATAGGCAAGTCGTTCGTCAACACAATCATGTTTACTGAGGTTTGTATTCGTTCCTCTACGAACGAAAAATATTGTCATTCGATAAACAACACTGAGTTATCCAGATACGTGGAAAGTATTTATAAAACTATTGATTTTCCAAGTATAGAGATGAAATTAATCTCGGTAAACGTTTTTTAACATAAAGTTTTTCTATAGATTGCCGGAAGAACAATAAAAATCGTGGATTTCATCCCCTGTAATGAGTTAAAAAACACGTAGCCCATCAATTTTATTAATTACATTAATTTATTAAGATAAATTAAAAATGCCATGCAAAGGCTTCGTAATTCTAGTCCCTCGAACGTTTTCCGCAATATTCTCTATTTATTTGTAGAGCTAGAAATGAATCCAATGACGCTACCAGTTGGAACGAGCGTGAAAAACTCAGGAGATTAATATGGAACCGCGACGAATGTTGGTTTCATCAAATTCGTCAGCATAGTCCAATGGTTTCCTTATTGAAATTGTTTAACGATCTCGGTGAAACGAAACACTAGATTTTTTTGCTACGTGTGATTAAACCACCAGTTGATAACGTTAATTGAATAAAAAAAATACAGAAAGTAGAGTAAAACAGCAATCTCTCATTGTATAATCGTTCGATTTATTCAAAAATCTCACATCTGCAGTCCTATTAACAACAAGACTGCCCTATGAAAACTCCTAAGACATTGTAAAATTTCAATGTAGTTTTGATAAATGAATGCAATTATTATTGACACGAATTTGAGTAACTAATACGATGGAAAATGGTAATAAACTGTGTGTGCAATTGGATTCGTTTCTAAAAAAGACAAATAAAATAATTCGTTTACGCGATTCGTAATTCTATTTCCTCGAACGTCTTAGGAATGATTTCCTCGATACTCTCTATTAATTTGTACAGCTGAGAACGAATCCAATGACGCTGCCAATTGAAACAGGCGCGAAAAACTCAGGAGATGAATGAGGGAACACGACGAATGTTGGTTTCATCAAATTCGTCAGCCCAGTGCGATGGTTTCATTATTGAATTCGCTTGACGGTCGCCGTGAAACGAAACACTAGATTTTTTTGCTACAAGTGATGAGACGAACTATTAATTACATTAATTCAATGGAAAAAACATAAATTAATGGAAAAAAGCCATCGCTCATTGTGGAATGTTTGGTTTTTTATAAAAATCGTTTATCTCTAGCGATATTTTGGATAATAGGAAAACAAATTTGCCCTATCAGAGCTCCAAGGAGATTGTAAAATTTCAATTTAATTTTAAGAAACGAATCCAATTATTATTGACACGAATTTTAGTAGGTGATACGATGAAAAATGTTAATAAACCGTTTTTGCAATTGGATTCGTTTCTAAAAAATATAAATAAAATATTTCGTCTACGCGCTTCGTAATTCTATTTCCTTCAACGTCTTAGGAATGATTTTCTCTACACTCTCTATTCATTTGTAGAGCTGGAAATGAATCCAATGACGCTGCCAGTTGGACCAGGCGCGAAAAACTCAGGAGATTATTAAAAAACCGCGACGAATATTGGTTTCATCTCATTCGTCAGCCCAGTGCGATGGTTTCATTATTGAAATCGTTTTACGATCTCGGTCAAACGAAACACTTAATTTTTTTGCTACGAGTTATGAGACCAACTTTTAATTACATCCGTGCAGTAAAAAATACATAAATTAACGTTAAAAAGCCATCGCTCCATCTTGAATGTTTATTTTTTTTTATTATCTTTAATCTCCAGCGATATTTAGAAAAATCGGAAAACAAAACTGCCCTATTAGAGATCCAAAGAGTTTGTAACATGTCAATTGAATTTTGAGAAATGAATTCAATTATTATTGACACGAATTTGTGTAACTAATACGATGAAAAATGATAATACACTGTATTTGCAATTGGATTCGTTTCTGAAAAAGAGAAATAAAATATTTCGTCAACGCGCTTCGTAATTCTATTTTCTCGAACGTCTTAGGAATGATTTCAGCGCCATTCTCTATTTATTTTTAAAGCTGGAAATGAATCCAATGACGCTTCCAGTTGGACCAGGCGCGAAAAACACAGGAGATTATTAAGGAACCACGACAAATATTGGTTTAATCTCACTCGTGAAACCATTGCGATGGTTTCATTATTGCAATCGTTTGACGATCTCAGTGAAATGAAACACTCTATTTTTATGCTGCGTGTTATTAAACCACCTGTTAATAACGTTAATTGAATTTTAAAAAATACATAAAGTAAAGTAAAAAGCAATCGCTTATTGTGGAATCTTTAGTTTTTTAAAAAAATCCCACATCTGAAGTCCTATTCCCAACAAAACTGCCTTATCAGAGCTCCGAGGAGATTGTAAAATTTCAATTTAATTTTGAGAAACGAATCCAATTATTATTTACACGAATTTGAGTAACTGATACGATGAAAAATTTTAATAAACCCTTTTTGCAATTGGATTAGTTTAGAAAATAGAGAACTAAAATATTTCGTCTACGCGCTTTGTAATTCTATTTCCTCGACCGTCTGAGGAATGATTTCAGCGCCATTCTCTATTTATTTTTAAAGCTGCAAATGAATCCAATGAAGTTGTCAGTTGGACCAGGCGCGAAAAACTCAGGAGATTAATGAGGAACCACGACGAATGTTGGTTTCATCAAATTCGTCAGCCCAGTGCGATGGTTTCATTATTGAAATCACTTGGCGGTTGCCGTGAAACGAAACACTCGATTTTTTTGCTACGAGTGATGGCACGAACTATTAATTACATTAATCCAATGAAAAAAAAAAATAAATTAACGTAAAAAATCAATCGCTCATTGTGGAATGTTTGGTTTTTTCAAAAAATCGTTTATCTGTAGCGATATTTTGGAGAATCGGAAAACAAATCTGCCGTATCAGAGTTCCGAGGAGTTTGTAAAATTTCAATTTAATTTTGATAAACGAATCCAATTATTATTGACACGAATTTCAGTAAATGATACGATAAAAAATGTTAATAAACCGTCTTTGCAAATGAATTCGTTTCTAAAAAAGAGAAATAAAATATTTAGTCCACGCGCTTCGTAATTATATTTACTCGAACGGCTTAGGAATGATTTCCGGGACATTCTCTATTCATTTGTAGAGCTAGAAATGAATCCAATTACGCTGCCAGTTAGACCAGGCGCGAAAAACTCATGAGATTAATAAGGAACCGCGACGAATTTTGGTTTCATAAAATTCATCAGCCCAGGACGATGGTTCCATCATTGAAATTGTTTGACCATCTCGGTGAAACGAAACACTCCATATTTTGCTACGAGTGATGTATTCATTTTTGTTTTCATTCCTGTCTTCGCTGACGACTTAGTCGAAGAGGATGCTGAAGTCTAAGTCCAAGGCAGGAACCCAGACAAGGTTGAACAGGTGGACGAAAACTAAACCAAGACGCGAACGAAGCCACATTTCCGAAGACAGGGCTGAAGATATCGCTGTCTCAATTATGTTCTTCATTCCTGTCTTCATTCTTGTCTTCATACCTGTCTACATTCTTGTCTTCATACCTGTATTCATTCTTGTCTTCATTACTATATTCATTCCTGTCTTCATTCATGTCTTCATTACTGTCTACATTACTGTCTTCATTCCTGTCTTCATTCCTGTCTTCATTACTGTCTTCATTCCTGTCTTCATTCCCGTCTTTATTCTTGTCTTTATTCCTGTCTTCAGGCCTGTGTTAAGTCTTGTCTCCATTCACGTCTTCGCTGATGACAGTCGAAGAAGATGCTGAACTCTAAGTCCGAGGCAGGAACCCAGACGATGTTAAATGGGTGGACGAAGACTACATCCAAGACACGAACGAAGCCAGAGGAATGTAGAAAGGGCTTAAGTAAACTCTGCCCCCATTCGAGTCTTCATTACTGTCTTCAATCCTGTCTTCATTCATGTATTCATTCCTGTATTTATTTTTGTCTTCATACCTGTCTTAATTGTTGTCTTCATTCCTGTCTTAATTCTTGTCTTCATACCTGTCTTCATTGTTGTCTTCATTCCTGTATTCATTACTATCTTAATTCCTCTCTTCATTCCTATCTGCATTCCTGTCTATATTCTTGTTTTCATTACTGTCTTCATTCCTATCTTCATTACTGTCTTTATTGCTGTCTTCATTCTTGTCTTCATTAATGTTTTTATTCCTGTATTCATTACTGTTTTCATTCCTGTCTTAATTTCCGTATTTATTCTTGTCTTTATTCCTGCCTTCATTCATGTGTTCATTCCTGTCTTCATTCCTATCTTCATTCCTGTATTCATTCCTGTCTTCATTCCTGTCTTTATTCCTGTCTTCATTCTCGTCTTTATTCTTGTCTTTATTCCTGTCTTCATTATTGTCTTCATTCCAGTCTTAATTCCTTTCTTAATTCTGGTCCTCATACCTGTCTTTATGCCTGTCTTCATAAATGTCTTTATTCCTGTCTTGAATCCTGTTTCCATGCCTGTCTTAATTCCTGTATTCATTCTTGTCTTCATTCCTGTCTTCGCTGAAGAGTTAGTTGAAGAGGAGGCTGAAGTCCAAGTCCAAGGCAGGAACCCAGACAAGGTTGAAGAGGTGGACGAAGACTGATTCAAAAACGTTAACAAATGGCAGAGGAACGCAAGCGGTGCTGAAGCCATCTCTGTCGCCATTCTAGTCTTCATTCATGTCTTCATTCCTGTCTTTATTCCTTTCTTAATTCTTGTCTTCATTTCAGTCTTTATTCCTTTCTTAATTTATGTTTTCTTTCCTGTCTTCATCCCTGTATTTTTTTCTGTCTATATCCTGTCTTTATTCATGTCTTCATTCCTGTATTTTTTCTGTCTATATCCTGTCTTCATTCCTGTCTTTATTTCTGTATTCATCCCTGTCTCGTCTCCTAACGGAGTAGAAAAGAAGGCTAAAGTGTAATCCCAAGGCAGCAACGAAGCCAGAGTTAAAGAGGTGGGTGGAGACCAATTCCAAGATGGGAACGTAGACAAGGTAGACATAAATGTATACATCTTTGACATTATTCTGGTTTTCATTTTTTACTTTAATTCAGTCTTCGCTGGTGGAAAAGTTGAAGAAAAGGCTAAATACAAAGTCCAAGATTAAGGAACGGAGACAGGATTGAGGGCAACAATATTGAGAATAATAAAAACCAGAGTAATGACAAAAATAATAGCAGGAATGCAAACAAAAGTAGTGACAAAGATAAATAGATCCCTTCTCTTTATCAGGGTATTCAACCTTGACTACTTACCCATCTTGGATGAAGTCTTAGTCCGGATCTTCAAGTGTGTTTTTTATTCATGCCTTGGACTTAGGCTCCAGAAGTCCCTTCCACTCAATCGATCGCCTTCTAGGCGATCAAGCCCAGAAAGGAATGAAGACCGGAATAAAGACAATAATGAAGACAAGAATAAAGACAACAATTTAGGCAGTCTTCAGCCCTGTCTACGTTCCTCTGTTTTCGTTGATGTCCTGGATTTAGTCTTCAAACTTGACCGGGTTCCTACCTTGCTCTAAGAATTCCGTTTTTTTTATGAATGAGTTGTCAGCGAAGATAGGAGTAAAGACAAGTGAAGACGGGAATTAAGACACGAATAAAGACAAGAATAAAGACAGGAATGAAGACAAGCTTGAAGACAGGAATAAAGACAGGAAAGAAGACACGCATGAAAACAGGTATGAGTACCAGAATGAAGACATGAGTGAAGAAAGGAATGAAGACTCGAATGGGGGCAGAGTTTCCTTAAGCCCTTACTACATTCCTCTGGCTTCGTTCGTGTCTTAGATGTAGTCTTTGTCCACCCATTTAAGGGGTTATATACAGTTGGAAGGCCAAAAAAAGTCGTTTTTTTACGAATTTTTTCCGGATAGGGATTTCACTTGACGAGGAAAAGCATAAGGAAGTAAATGGAGTGTCATCTTTGAACTCTTTATCGCAATTTTTTATTTAACAAAATATTGCTTCAGATAGCTCCTGTGATTGATCTCCTGTAGGTCCTCTAAAAAAATGCGTCTTGCGGTGAGCATGAAATCTCCCGTTTGGATCAGCTGAAATTAAAAAACCAAAGAGATTTGTTTAGTGGACAGATAAATGCACGCCAAGTTCATGTGTAATATTTGTAGTGAATTTTTGCGGTACAAACGTGTAGATACAATGTGTGCACTTGTTCGCTTATTTGCACTTTTCTATGTAATTGTTTTTTGTTTTATTCTCTGTGGAATTGTGTTGTACATTCTTAGTGCTTAGCTAGCATAAAAGCAGAATAACATTTTCTTTATATCCGCAGAATTATTCTTGAAGCCCTTGAGGTGACAAAAACCTTCAGCAGGTACCGTTCAAAGTGTATATGATTCCATCCAGAAACCCGTAATTCATTCACCATTCTTGGCTACGTTGAAATGATTTCGTGTTTTTTTCAATCATGAGCGACAATTTCCAACTAGATCTTTTTTCGTTGTACGATAACTTCTCATATATCAAGAATAAAAAAATAAAAGATGTAAACAGGTTTTAATTCGATAATGAAGGCCAACATTTTCAAAAAAGTAATTTTCAGAGTCAAGTATCAGGTAATTGTCGCGTAATCCGATAAACAGAAAAATTTTCTAAGTTACTTTTACTAAATAATTAACGGACAGACTCGAAATTTTCAATGTTTAAAGGAAGCGGAATGTGATACTTTAATTGTTAGTGCGATTTCACTGTAAAACATTACCGGATCTGACAAAGTTTTTCTGTTTATCGGATACTCGACTCTGAAAATTACTGTTCCAAGAAAATGCCGGAGTATACGGCTAACGAAATTGTCGACATTCTGCTTGTTTTAGGAGAATGTCAACGAAATTATCGAAGAGCTGCTGCCCTGTATCGTGAACGATTTCTTCAACGGCAACATCCCAATCATACTGTTATCCGTAATATTGAGATTCGTAGTCGCCGAGGAAATTTTTTGCGACGAAGGAGAAGACTGAATGAAGACGATCATCAAAATAATCCTCGAGTTATCGCTGTACTAGCCACTGTCCATTTGGATCCTCATACTAGTTTGAGGGAAATCGAAAGGAACTTAGGTGTTCCAAGAGCAACTGCAAGCAGATATTTGCGGGCTTCAGAGTATCATCCATACCACATAACTCTGAATCAAGCTCTATCTGAAGAAGATCATTGCCGCAGGATGATATTTTGTGATTGGGCAGCTCAACGAATCACGAATGACCGTAGTTTTTTTCACTACGTACTCTTCAGCGATGAGGCCAGGTTCAACAGTACTGGAATATTAAATAGACATAACTCTCACTATTGGTCTCCGGTAAACCCTCATTGGATGCAAGCGATAGATCACCAACATCGCTGGAGTTTGACTGTCTGGTGTGGGATCATTAATGGTCATTTAGTAGGTCCATATTTTTTTGATGGCAATGTCAATAGACACAGCTACTTACAGCTACTTCGAGACGAACTTCCAATTTTGCTCGAAAACGTAGACTTACTTACAAGGGCGAGAATGTGACTGCAGCAAGATGGCGCAAGTCCGCATTATGCTCGCATTGTCAGAGACTTCCTCAACGTAACGTTTCGTGGTCAATGGATAGGCAGAGGAGGCCCTGTTGAATGGCCACCAAGGTCACCTGACCTAACATCACCGGATTTTTATTTGTGGGGTTATCTACGAGATGTAGTTTACCGCACAAGACCTTCTACGAGGGAAAATATGGTTGAGCGAATTAGGATGACGTGCCTAAACATTCCACGTGAAGTATTGTTAAATACCACGAGGAATTTTCATCGACGAATCCAACTTTGTCAACAAGTGAACGGGGTAACTTTTGAACATCTGATGAATTAAAAATTTACAAGAAATCAGCCCTTTTCAGGGCTACACGATACTCAAAATCCGACCGAGCAACCTCCTCGTGGTGAGTATCGGGTAATGCTAATGCCGGCGGTGAAATGTTAAATGCGTTTCGATGTAAAAACAATGTTTCGGTACAAAACAACTCTAACCTTGCATAGACTTTCAAATTGACATTTCATTTCCTAAAAACGTGGGAAACTTTCAATGTGTCCCTTCATTATTATGATTTTACAATCAAAATTACTTTCTTTGTGCTTAAATGGATTTTTAGCCATTTTGACCCCGATTGCCTCAATGAAAAGACATAAATTTGGTGCATATTTCAACGTAAAATTTTCTGCTCTATCGAATGGTGGAGTCGAAAATACGCGTTCCTGTTCAAGAAAGTGGAATTGACCTTGAAAAAACCTTCAAGGTTATTCGCAAGGTCAATTTCGGAGTAGCCATCAGATGTCCGCCTTCAAATCTGACAAATCTTGTCTGGAGAACTTTTACATAAGTTGTCAAATTTCGACGATATTTTCGTGGATTGTCTAAAATGGGACACCCTGTATATATATATATATATATATATATAAAATTAATATTAATATAATAAAAATAATTCCGAGGTTAATTAATAATAATTAATTAAGTTATTATTACCGGGGGAAATTTATTTTTTGGTCACTGCGCGCTACCAGTGAGAGAGAGAAGAAATGCGGCTGCCCGTGCTGTCTCTCTCACTCAACGGTGCATGTAAGAGGGGGTATGCCTCGTTCAGTGGGCCGGGTGACGGACAGTAGAGAAATGTAGATTATTGTTAAAAGGGTGTATGTCACACCTATTCGAGAGCGACTTACGCCTGTCTGTTCCTGAAGAAAGCACAGTTATCCCGAAATGTTCGATTTTATTTCGCCAAATCATCATATCTCAAGATTGGCTGGACGGATTTACTTGCAACAAAGATCAATAAAAAGAGAAAAATCGAAAAAAAATCGACACCAATATTTAGATTTTTTCATCAAACGGTTCGTCCGTCAGAACGGTTTGAAAACGCCATGACGTCATAAAACCGGCATATTCGAGTATATAAGAGTGCCGTAGGCCTCGCGCTGGCTTTTTCTTTTAATACTTGGCGTCGAGCCGCTACCGCGTGTCTTGATATATATATATATATATATATATATATATATATATATATATTAGGAAAAATTAAAAACTCACCGATGCTGCATGTGTCGCTCTCTACATACTCTCACCCATCATGCCCTCTCGCTCACACGTGTGACCTGATAAACCCTCTCGTTCGCTCTCTCGTGAGACGCGAGGCCCTGAGTTCTCACAATGCAACGTCATCAGAATTGCACGTGCAGTGGCCGAGAGCTCCAGAGCCGTGGCGAAGATAGCATTGCCCTCGCGCTTGAGAGGCGTAGCAGCGATATTCGGACCTCTCGCTCGCTCTCACGGTATCACGTGTTCTCTCGCTCGCTCGCTCACCCGGTAGCTGCAGAGACCCTGTGCTTCAGAGCTGCAACAGCGATGGCATATACCCTCTCGCTCTCGTTCCTGCGGCATAGCACATCTTCCTCTCTCGCTCTCCCGTGGCAGGGGTGCATTACTTTATGCAGAACCATCAAAATTGCCCGTGTCTACAGCCTCTTGCTGCTTTTAAGCATTCCCCCCTAGCTATATATTTATTATATACTCGATCGTAAGTAAACTTAAAATGATAATGACAAGAGAGGGAGAGAGAAAGACAGAGCTCTCTATATGCAGAATCCCCTATCAGCAGCTGCTATAGATATACTGCTCCAGTGCTCTGTATCGCGTATAATACAGGGTATTGCAGACAGAGATTTTTGTAAATCCTTCTGTTTCACGTGGCTCGCGTTATTCCTAAGACACGGCCGTGTATGAAGGGCGCATCTCCTCAGAATAAAGACACGGCTCGGTCTTCGGCAGAAGATGCTACACCGAGGACAGAGAAAAAATAGCAAAATTCCCCTCCCGGGGAAAAAAACCTGGACAAGTACATTGGTGGTCCCGCGTTTCCCTATGATATCACAAAAAATCCAAAACCCCACTTAATTTTTTTTTTTTTATGTTTACTAATTTTATTCATATCCCGGAGGGAAACCAACCATATAGATCGCGAAATATCCGGCCAAAAAACCAGACTTCACAATAAATGTTACTTTGAATTTATTTCCACAGAACAAAACAGGAATCAAAACATTAAAAAATCAGCGTTATCAAGATGAGGAAAATACCACATATAATTGGTGTGTAAGAAGTATCAAGAGTCTAGAAAAAAATGAAAAAAGGTCACCGTCTAAGTTATGTGCAGCAGTAAAATTTATGATATCAGTACTAGGACAAGCATTTCTTTGGTGACTGAGAAGATATCAATATGGATGTACCGGCAACGTAGGGCATGCAGTTGGTGCATTGCTTCTGGGATCTCCTAAGTTGAGTAGCTACTTTTGTTTTGGCTATGGCGCGACCAATGTTGCCAAATAGTATTTACTTATATGACCTAATGAAACAACATTGCCTGCGCCGTGGCTAAAATAATGAAAAACAAGCAGGAACAGGAAGTTTCGCATAAGAACCCGTGCTTTTGTAATGTTAAAAAAAAACTTTAATTTATGTCCGTACATGATAGCACAGTTTTGTTTGATTGGTAATAATTTGATGAACGTTCACCACCGTACGTTGAGCCTATACGCACAGAGTACTTGTCCGGCCCATAACTTTTTATTAAAATTGCTCATTCAAGTGAAAATCAGGGGTCTCTCTCAAAAGTCAAGGGTCATAAATACGTACTTTTTCATTATTGGTATTGTCTTATTTAATTTTTATTTTTTTTATGATTAATCCCGCATAACGGTTTAAATTCTCTTTTTCAAAACATAAAGGGCTATTTTGATAGCTGGCGCCCAAGAACGTCAAAATGAAACGAACGGAGGGGGATTATTTTGTGTGAAATTTGCGTGATCTTAAAACTGGATACAAATTTGACGGTGCATTCATAGCCTGCATTGATCTTTTGACCATTCACCAGTGGTTACTTAGATCTTCTACTAATAAATAGTAGCTTTCCAAAGTATAATAACTTTCATTGCTGGCAATAGTAGTTTTCGAAAGTATGATACGCTACATTGCTGGCAATGGTTTACTGAGTCGCATCTTCAGAAATTTCATAACTGAATGCGCCTTATGTTAATGTAATTTTATGATGACTAAGAACACCATGTTATTTCGATTGAATCGATGTCGAATGTTGTGTATGATACAAGGCCATTCTGAAATTTGCAGAAGAATTGATTTTCTTATAAATTTCTGACAGCGAAAAGCAACGCATGCAACGAAAAGCACTTCCAATTTGATTTTCATTTGAATGAGCAATTTTAATAAAAAGTTATGGGCCGGACAAGTACTCTGTGCGTAAAGGCTCAACGTACGGTGGTGAACGTTCATCAAATTATTACCAATCAAACAAAACTGTGCTATCATGTACGGACATAAATTAAAGTTTTTTTTTAACATTACAAAAGCACGGGTTCTTATGCGAAACTTCCTGTTCCTGCTTGTTTTTCATTATTTTAGCCACGGCGCAGGCAATGTTGTTTCATTAGGTCATATAAGTAAATACTATTTGGCAACATTGGTCGCGCCATAGCCAAAACAAAAGTAGCTACTCAACTTAGGAGATCCCAGAAGCAATGCACCAACTGCATGCCCTACGTTGCCGGTACATCCATATTGATATCTTCTCAGTCACCAAAGAAATGCTTGTCCTAGTACTGATATCATAAATTTTACTGCTGCACATAACTTAGACGGTGACCTTTTTTCATTTTTTTCTAGACTCTTGATACTTCTTACACACCAATTATATGTGGTATTTTCCTCATCTTGATAACGCTGATTTTTTAATGTTTTGATTCCTGTTTTGTTCTGTGGAAATAAATTCAAAGTAACATTTATTGTGAAGTCTGGTTTTTTGGCCGGATATTTCGCGATCTATATGGTTGGTTTCCCTCCGGGATATGAATAAAATTAGTAAACATAAAAAAAAAAAAATTAAGTGGGGTTTTGGATTTTTTGTGATATCATAGGGAAACGCGGGACCACCAATGTACTTGTCCAGGTTTTTTTCCCCGGGAGGGGAATTTTGCTATTTGATATCACTTCTTTTTCCTATAGTATTTTCATATATTTCGCTTTATATAGACTCCAATAGAGTCTGCATATAACAAAAAAACTTACAACGTGTTTGCATCATTACATCATCGATTTATTTGAATGACAGGAATCAGTACTGCTCACACTACTAATTCGACATAAGAGAATGAGACAAATTTTCTACCATAAATTCATTGTTACTGAGGTTGTATAAATATAAGAGCGTTTCGTTCCTGTGATAAGAAAAAAGTTATAATGTTTTCAAAAGGGTTAACTACAAACTCGAAGTATTTTCGAGATGTTAGTAATTCGTTGATAGGTTATTATTCGATTATAGCTTGGCAGGAAGGTGTTATAGAATAGACCTCAAGTACCAATTTTTCCCCAAGGCAAAAATTCAGAAAATTAAATACTTTATCATTAGCTTTCAAGTTGTGTATTAGAATAAGGCATTCAGGGGCGAAAAGGCAGCGAGGATATTAGTAATTTCGGTCTAAGCTATAAATAGATAATTATATTTAACTTTACTGTCAGGAGCCTCAGAATTATTATTCTTTCAAAGATGAAATGACGGAAGAATATGATGCATCATCCTTGACTTACAAATTGTTTTATAAAACAGAAAAAAATTAGATTTAAAAAAAATTCGGCCGAAGTACTTGACGAATGTTTTTTCACTTAGTTTACATAATGTATCGGTCATGGTGACAACCTCGCCAAGTACTTCGGCCGAAATTCTTTTTCATCTAATTTTTTTTCGTTTGCAATCTTTTTTTGCTTCGGACTCTTATTTATACAGAGTTTTTATTTTCATTTTGGTTGGTAAAACAACTACATTTTCGAACTTGAGTCTTTTCTCTATCAACATTCAACATTATTTGAAGATTTTATGTCACACGATAAAGCCTCCCGTACTTGGCCACATATATTTTAGTATAGCTCAATTTATTTTATAACTTTTTGCGAAACCCAACCTTAGCTTTTCGCGAGGATTAACTCATTTTGTTTTGTGTGATTTGAATTTATTTGATACATTTTTTGAGAGTGGTCACTTTTCTTATTTTTTGATAGGATTTGATTTTCTCAGGGATTTTTGCGAGAAAAGGTTTTTGCAGTGTATGTACATTCGTGGAAAAATATGGGAACGGCGGTCAACAAATGTACTTGTCCAGGTTTCTTCCGCGAGGGGGATTTTTATGCATGATATAATGCGTTTTTTCTCGTTCTTTTCAAACATATCGCTGTATATAGATTAGAAAAAGGTTATATTGGGAAATTATTGCTTTTTCATTTCCAAACCCTGACCCCTTCTACTTCGAGTTAGGTTTTTTCCCCATGAAATAAAGGGGCACGTGTTTTGAAATTTTCATTTTGGCATTTTTTTAATTCTCGAACCAGTAAAATTTTTTTGACATTTCGATTTACCTTTCTGGAATCAGGCTAAAATAAGTCGGGAACTGGGAGTCTGATACAAAAATTTACAAAGCTTTTGAGGGCAAGATTAGAGCAGTCAGAACTTTTCCATAGAATTTGTAGCTATTTGAATTTGTGTTTATCAAAGAAACATATTAAACAGCAGTATCTCCTTGTTATATTTGTAGATTTGTGGTAAAAAATATTACGCTTATTTCAGCTTGTTGATAAAAATGGAGCGATTTTTTTCGAAAGTTTCATTTTTGATTAATGATAAAATAAAAAACCAGTTGAGAAAACATATCGAATCTATTGTGAAAAAAGTTCACGCATTTTTTCATTCTTATTTTTATTAACAAGGTGGAATCATGATTATTTTTCAATACCATTGAAGAAGTTACTACCATGAAAATAAAAAGTTACAACTATTTCAATATTCTCATTGAATATAGAAAAGTTCAAATAGTATGTTATGGAAACTCCAAAACAATATATTGAACAAAGCGGACAAACTGAGAACAGGATCGTACCCAAGAGAATGAAATGAATTTAGTTGTATTAGTCACATTAGCTTTGAGCAAATTTTGTTACCATCAAAACCAGAGCGACTGTAGAGGAAAGCCTTTGGAATACAACTTTTTCAATTTATTATACCATAATCAGAGCTAAGAAGTGGAAATACTTAGCATACATGTCTCCTCGTCACAAAATGGTCAAAGTTTGTAGATATCGGCTACGTTCCAATGATACAAATTTCGATACTATCAGAAGAAGAGCACCCGAAGACATTCTAAAACAACTTTTTAAATTTATTATGCCACAACTAAAGTGGAAAAGTGAAAAAACATAGTGCACTTTAAGCCCAACAAAGTTCAGAAAATTTGGATGTATCTATTGCGTTCCGAGGACAGAAATTTTAATCCCATCCAAAAATGAGCAGCCGAAGACATTTTGTAATAAATTTTTCAATTCATAATGCCACAATCAGAGACAGAAAATGGAAATACTTGGCGCACATGTCGCTTCACAAAATATTAAAAGTTTGTAGATATCGGCTACATTCCCATGATACAAATTTTGATGCAAATTTTGATATTTATAACAATAATGGCCGTGAAAGCCTCAAAACTAGAACTTACAGATATTTTAATATTATGTTTGAATTTTGAAAAGTTCAGAAAGTATGTTATGGATATTTTAAAACAATAAATTCAACAAAGCGGGCAAACTTAGATCAGTACTGTGCCCAAGAAAATGGATCGAGTTGAGTTGTACCAGTTGCATTATCTTCGTGCAGATTTTCGTACCATCACAACCAGAGCATCCATAGAGCAAATCTTTTTGAAAACATTTTTCAATTGGTTATGCCACAATAGGAGCCAAAAAGTAGCAATACTGAGCACACATGTTGCTCCAGGAAATTTCCAAAGTTTGTAAGTATACGTTGCGTTCCAATGAAATAAATTTTTATACTTCCAGAAAAAAGGAACCAAAGACTTTTTGACAATTTTTTGAATTAATCATGCCACAACTTAAGCATACCACACATTGGGCTCAATAAAGTTTATGAATTTTGCATGTTGACATTACTTTTCGAAACCAAATTTTAATCCCATCCAAAAATGAGCAATCGAAGAATTTTCATAATAAAATTTTCAAGTCCTGATAATGCCACTATTCGAGCAAAAAAGTGGAAATATTGGGCACATTTGTTACTTCACAGATATTTCAAAGTCTGTACGTATCCATTGCAATTCAATTATACAAATTTTGATAATATCAGTAAAAATACATCGGAAGACTTCCTGAAACAATTTTTCAAAATTCATAATGTTACAACTAAAGTGGTGAAGTGAAAAAATAGAGCGCATATTGAGCCAAACAAAATTCTGAAATTTTGCATATATTCATGGCGTTCCAAAGACAATAATTTTGATCCCATCGACAAATGAGCAACCGAAGAATTTTCATAACAAAAGTTCAATTTGCAATGCTAAAATCGGAGGCAAAATGTAGAAATACTTGGTACATTTGTCGCTTCATACAATTTCCGAAGTCTGTAGGCATTCGTTGCAATCCAAAGATATAAATTTTGATAATATCAGAAAAAACACATCGGAAGACATTCTGAAACAATTTTTTAAAATTCATTATGCTACAACTAAACCGGGGATGTAAAAAAATATACAGCATATTGAGCCAAACAAAATTCTGAAATTTTGCATATATGCATGGCGTTCCGAAGACAATAATTTTGATCCCATCGACAAATGAGCAACCGAAGAATTTTCATAACAAAAGTTCAATTCATAATGCTAAAATCGGAGGCAAAAAGTAGAAAACTTGGTACATTTGTCGCTTCACACAATTTCCAAAGTCTGTAGGCATTTGTTGCAATCCAAAGATATAAATTTTGATAATATCAGAAAAAACACATCGGAAGACTTTCTGAAACAATTTTTTAAAATTCATTATGCGACAACTAAAGCGGGAATGTGAAAAAATATAGAGCATATTGAGCCAAACAAAATTCTGAAATTTTGCATATATCCATGGTGTTCCGAAGACAATATTTTTGATCCCATTGACAAATGAGCAACCGAAGAATTTTTATAACAAAATGTTCAATTCATAATGCTACAATCGGAGCCAAAAAGTGGAAATACTTGGTACATTTGTCCCTTCACAGAATTTCTAGTCTATATGCATTCGTTGCAATACAAAGATACAAATTTTGATAGGATATGGAGTATATACCGCCATAGTCTTTTGACATAAAGATATATTATACGAGCCATTTTGACATAAAGATATATCATTACTTACTACGGTTATCATCCAGATGCATCCATATATATCCAGATGCAGGTTGATGACAGTGTATTTGTCTATTAATTCATCAAATGCGAGATGATTCTACACCATATTTTGGATAGAAAAACGACGTCGAAAATCTTTTGAAATGGACCATCAATTATCATGCAAGGATCATTTTATGATGTACAAATCTTATTATGGCAAGCGAGGAACATTTTATAATAAAGAGGAAAGAGACCAATAAAATAAATTGTCAACGGTGTAGAGTTAACAAAAATATTTATTAGACACTGCTCAAAACTCGGCATGATAATAACAAACTTTGCCGCATATACATTTTTTTGACACTCATTATTAGTTTTATAGTTTCTTTTCCAAATTTACATCGATTCACACCAATCATGATTAACAGTTCAACGTATACCATTTCATAGTTATCAAAGAAACGAAAAGAATGATTTCTCAAGAAATCTTATACGAGGAACATTTAATCGCGAAAGAGAAATTCCGTCGTAGAGTTTGGAAAATAAAAACAGCAGGGTTAACAATGATAAAAAAATACATATTCATTTCAGCACTGTTCGAAAGTTGATTAAAAGCACTTCACTATTTTCACACCATCACGTTCTTATTATTACCGTAACCAAGAGTCGATCGAAGCTAACCATGATATTTATAACCTCACAACTGTCCGTGAAAAAACATTCATATTTTCAATACTGTTTAAGCAACGAGATTCTAAAATTAATTAAAACATTAAAATAATTTATCCGTTAGCTTGTACGCCCCACACTTGGTTATGTCAAAACTCTGTTCCAGCTTTCCGCTGTGTCGGTATATGTCCATTCGCGACAAAAAAATTCATGAAAAATAATGGGTCATTTCCTCCGACTTCAAGAGACCTTTGACGGTGTTATGTAGAGCCACGTTGAAAAAACCAACCAACACATTCCGCACTGTTTTTACGAAACTTCGATCAAACTTTTAAAAATTATAACCAAACTCTTCCACACGTCCCGCACTGTTTTCATTATTTATTTTTTGAATTCCGTTTCATACAGATTCACACATTGCGCATGACTCGTTTCATTGCGCAGTTGCATGTTGCGCATCATTATGCGCATGCGCACTTGTTCATCAAAATGATGAGACCCAACGGACACGACCACAGATCACACACCTTTAATGGTTTATCACAGATACAGACACCAACCAGAAACTCGAGAGGCTTCAAGAGGCCTTTGATGGTGTTATGTTGGTGTGTAGAGCCACGTTGAAAAAACCAACCAATCAGAAACTCGCGAGCGGCTTTGAGCCTCTGATGGTGTTATGTACATACACGTCGAATTTCCGATGTGTTATATAGAACGTTGAAAAAACCAACCAATCAGAAAGTCGCGAGCGGCTTTGAGCCTCTGATGGTGTTATGTACATACACGTCGAATTTCCGATGTGTTAGTATTTTTTCCATAATCTTGACCCTATGCAAAGTTTTTTCTCAGCAATTACACCACCGATCATGCTGATTTTGGGCTCAAGCGAAAGAGAAATTCTTAATTAGTCTCCAGTTCAATTTTCAAGGCATCAAATGGCTCCTGAGCTTCGTAATTGAAAGAAATGACATGCCAATTTTACCCCCACCACCGCGAATCGTTTTATTCAGAGATAATATAGTCTCGGCGAGCCTCGGGCCAGCAGACGACAGAGCTGTCAATGTACTTGTCCCGAGACTCTACCGAGTCTCTTGATATGGTTACAGACGTAAACAAAACTGCCTCACTCGTGTATATGCTTTTTGAGCTATTGGGAGAGCCTTGCCGAGTACTATTAAGTTTCACTAGCTGCAGCATTCCATTGCTGGTTTCAAAAAGAAGTCTCGCTAAAATTTAAGCATGCATCACACTTATAATTTTCGCTCGAGATATATCAGTAGCGATTCAATCGTCGTATAGAACGGTGTTTAGTGGTCGTTTATTATAATGTCTGATAACGCAGTGATTTTTTGTATCCTCAATCTTTTACGTCTTACCAAACCGCGTAGCGCGCAGTTGAGACGCCGGTGTAACGATCAGTGGTGTAATGAACTGTTACGTTTATCGGGTGATAAACTCGTCAACAGACTGAGATATGTTATTTGGTGGGCTCCTTTACGTGCTATTGCGGTGGCCTATAACAGAGGTATACTAAGTGGTCGGCGTGTGTTGGACGTCGTGTACGAGGAATTACAACGTCGCAGTGTTTTGGAATCTCCGTGTATACGGGAGCTCGTCAATGAAGTCAGGTCTAAGTAATTTTATTTCAATACATCGCTGCTATGAGCGTATTCTAACGGGCTTACAATACGATGGTTGTTTTATTATAGGCTATCACGAATTTTATAACGGAGGGAGCGACGAAGAAGAGGATCTCGCGACGGCAGCGAGAGCCGTGGAAGATGCGGAACAGGACCGTCTAATCAGCCGCCACCGTATGTATTAAAACTATTTTGGCCTATTATCTCAGACCTTCAGTTTGTTTGAGCTATAAAACTATAAAGGTGAAACGGTATTTTTTCAGAATCCAGACGGGAGGACCATGAAGAACCGAGAGCGAGTACTTCGACCGCACCAGACGAGCCAGTACAACAGATCGGTGCTGATCAAGAAACCTCGACTGTTTTCAACTTCTCCGAGATGTTTAGCGACCGTCCTGATATACTTTGTGAGTATAGACCTGCGATAATAATAATAAAATAAAAACAGCGTTAATAAACTGTAATCATGTTTCAAACAGCTGCGCGTCGGCAAGCCAGAGATCTCGATGCTGATGGGGCTATAGCGGGTCCATCGGGCCATCAACGTCAGCAGGATCGTGATATAGGCAGACCAGTAGCTGAGGGTGATAACACTCTTTCCGAGAGCGAGGACGACCCCATACAGCCCGAAAATCAGTTAGGAGAATACGCGTGGGGTGCTCGCCCCTGGGACGACCGCCTAAACGATGAGCAAATAATTGCTGAGCGTTTTGGTCTATGGTTTCGACAACTGATGGATTCGGATTCAGGTAAAAAGAAATAACTATATTACAGTGAACTCTTTTATAAAAATCACAGAGCAATGTGTAGTGTAATATCTGTTTCTAAGGTTCTATCTCTCTTTCTCTTCTCTCGATCCTCATGGCGGGTGCAGGGTGCATACATTTAAAACAGTTTTGTTATATTTATCACAGGGTACTCGTCTATTGATACGTTAGAGGCGTACCGCGGTTAGCATGAGGTACACCAGAAATTACAGTGAATATTTTTATCTGTAGCCCCCGACCTATAACTAACGCTTTTGTTCGCTTACAGATGTACAAACGGGCGCAGGAAGACCGCGCAATGCATTGGGAAATGAAGCTTTCGGAGATGTGCAACCGCCCGGAGATCGGATCATCGTTACGCAGGATGCAGCCCGTTATTTCAAACGGTTTAAACTACGAGGTCGAGAGATAACAATGCATATCCGTCAACCTCTCGCGGGAACGAGCGTAACAACATGGCTCGAAGGAGCATTCCGTGATCTTCTGACGCATCTCACGAGCTACTGCGAGGGTGGCGACTACGCGGGAATCTCGTTCTCGGCGAACAGTCTAGTTCACGGCCCCGTTTGACTTTCATTCCGCCCTGTCCGCGATTATACATTTGTAGATGTCTGGCAATTAATAACAAACATCGCTCAAAGTGCACAGTCTCTGAACATTGATGATTCTTTCAATATAAAAGTATGTGTTGTTAAAGGCGTGGAGGGTCGCGGGCGAAAAGGTTTGACACACGAGGGTGTCGCTAAAAAATCAATTTTAACGATTCGAAACACCGACAATTTGTGTTTACCGCGCTCATTAGTAACAGCAAGGGCGTACGCTGAGAGGGGCGAGATACGCTCGGGGGTCTTGCATGCTAGATGGCAGCGTATTCGACGAATTAACGGGTCGTTTCAAAAAGAGGTAGCACTTGAACTCACGAGAAACGCAAATGTTAATATACCGCCTGCTGGTTGCGGCATTCGCGAAATTGCTATATACCAGAATTATCTGGCTCGCGAGTGGTTGGCTATCGTAGTTTTCGAGTTTTTAACTTTGGGACGGCGCGAAAGACCTGTATTCGACGGTACACAGACGGTTATGGATACAGCCGGGTCAATACAGCACACGTTATACATTCTGTATTATGAACGGTCACATCATTTCCAACCTATTTTAAATTTGCGAGGTGCTGTAGGTAGCTTAAACTTCTGCGCGACCTGTAACGCCCGTTTTCGCCGGGGTCATAGATGTTTGAAAAAGAAATGTCCTCGCTGTCTTCAAGTACCTCCCTGCGAGGTGCTCGCGACAGCCACAGTCAGATGTGAGGCGTGTAACCGCGATTTCTTCGGGGAGCGGTGTTTAGAAAAACATAGGACTATTACCATCCGTCGTAAACGCAGGGTGAATACTGTTTGCGAATCTCTTCAACGATGCTGTAACTGTTTTCGGGCGATAAGACTTTTAGAGAAAAAGGAGCATATGTGTGGGGTGGGTTTCTGTAAAACGTGTAAATCACAGCAGCCCTATAATCATCTGTGTTATATGAGGCCTATTCGCACCGATGAGAAGACAAAAGAGAACATATTCATTTTCTATGACTTTGAAACGCAACAGTGTACGCCTGTAAAAGGTGACACGGCAACGCGTGTTCACGAGCCGAACCTCTGCGTAGCTCAACGTGTCTGCACGCGGTGTTGCGATAACGTTTCTATAGACGAGCCGTGCGAGCACTGCGGTGAGCATGAGTTTATATTTAGCGCGAATCCTGTATGTCAACTTGTGGAGTTAGCCATGCAGAGTATTCCGGGTTTCTCACGCGTTTTTTTAATAGCCCATAACGCCGGTAGCTTCGACGCCCAGTTTATCCTGCGTTACTTCATCGAGGAGAAAAAAACACAGCTACCAGCTTTAATAATGAACGGTACTAAAATCATCACAATGCGCGTTGGTAAACTCGTGTTTCTCGATAGCCTGAACTACTTTCACATGCCTCTGAGCGCACTGCCAAAATCTTTTGGTCTAAAAGCTGCTCTCGCCAAAGGATCTTTTCCACATCTGTTCAACAAACCAGAGAATCAGAATTATATTGGTCCGATGCCGCCCGTAATCAATTACTCCCCTGACACTATGCGCGTGGAAGAACGCGAACGTTTTTCTGCGTGGTATAACGAGTTAAAGAATGACGGTTATCTATTCAACTTTTCAAACGAGCTCATAACCTATTGTAAAAACGACGTTACGATATTGAGACAAGCCTGTGTGGTTTTTCGGAAAATGTTCATGGATAGGGGACGTGTTTGCCCGTTTAGCGAAAACACAACAATCGCATCCGCCTGCTTTCAAATCTTTCGGAAAAATTTTTTAAAACCCAACACGATCGGGATTATACCAACGGGTGGTTACAGATGGGCTCACAATCAGTCAAAAAAAGCGATCTCTTGGCTCGTATGGATGGAGCATTCTTTAAACCGTCGTATTATTCACGCAGGGCGCTCGCGCGAGTTTAAACTGCCCCAAAATTTATTAGTAGACGGTTACTACGAAACACCTGACACCGTCCACGTGTTACAGTTTCACGGCTGCTATTGGCACGGATGCTCGAGCTGTTTTACCGTAAACAGAGACCGTAGACAAAGCGACGGTGATACGTTGAACGAGCGCCTTGAGAGAACAAACGCTATATCGCAGAGAATCCGCTCAAGCGGTTACACGTTAACCGAGATTTGGGAGTGCGCGTATGATCGCATGGTAAAAACAGATTTAGAGATGTGTGTTTTTGTGAGTGATCACGCTCTAGTCAGAGCGGAGCCTCTCAACCCGCGCGATGCTTTTTTCGGCGGTCGCACGGAAAACATGGTCACTCTGTATGATGTAAAAGACGGGGAGCAGATACGGTATGTTGACGTTTGCTCATTGTACCCATACATCTGTAAGTATGGTAAATATCCTGTGGGGCACCCGTCTGTATACGTCGGTGACGAGTGCAGGGAGTTGACAGGCCCTGAAAATAATATCGATCTTTCACGCGTCGAGGGTCTTGTTAAATGTACGGTGCTTCCACTGCAAAATCTTTATCATCCTGTGTTACCGGTGCGAATGCACCAGCGCCTGTTATTCGGTTTATGTCGTAGCTGCTGCGAGACCATGAATCAAGACGCGTGTCCTCACGAAGACCCTGCGGAGCGCTCCTTTAACGGCACTTGGGTGGTTGATGAATTACGAAAAGCTGTTATATATGGGTATAAAATATTAACCGTAACCGAAATTTGGCAGTATGAGATAACGCAGTACAACAGGGACACGCTGGAGGGGGGTCTTTTTACTGAATACATAAACACCTTTCTTAAAATCAAACAGGAGGCCAGCGGCTGGCCCGAGGATTGTACAGGAGATGAGGTTGCGCAAGACCGTTACATAACTTCTTTTAAGACAGCCGAAGGAGTTCAGCTGGACCGCTGTGCGATAGCAAAAAACCCCGGGTTGCGTTCGGTAGCCAAACTCTGTCTTAATTCTTTTTGGGGTAAATTTGGACAGCGCGAGAATTTACCTCAAACGGAAATAGTGTCAACGCGCGAAAAACTTATGGAGCTGCTAAGTAGCCCTGAGTACGAGATCACTGGTATGTTGCCTGTTAACAATCAAGTGTTGTATGTTAATTACATGAAAACTGATGATGCTGTGACACCGTCTAATATAGCGAATGCTGTCATAGCTGCATACACCACAGCTCAGGCGCGTTTAAAACTTTACACCTATCTCGAGTTGTTGGGCGAGCGCGCTCTGTACTGCGACACCGACTCCGTCATTTATGTTACGAAGAAAGATCCTGAAGAGTATGAGCCGCCAACGGGTCAGCTGCTAGGGGATCTAACCGACGAGCTAAGCTCTTATGGCGAGGGCAGTTACATTAAGTCTTTCGTTTCGGGCGGTCCTAAATTTTATTCTTTCATAGTTAATACGCCGAGCGGCGTAGAAAGCGAGGTTTGTAAGGTTAAAGGCATAACGCTGAATTATGCAAACAGCTCGTTGATAAATTACGAGTCAATACGGTCATTTATAATAGGCGAGAGAGAAAACCCTATTGTGCTTCAGTTTGATTCAATACGTCGTACGCCATTCCACCAGGTTGTTACACGAGCCGAAACGAAATCGTGCACGCCTCTGAGCGTCAAGCGAAGACGTGATGGCGAATACGGTTCGCTCCCTTATGGTTACAGATAGTAGCTTATAAAAAATTATCGTTTTACAGGACGTCTAATAAGCATTGTTAAACAGCGTTGTAAAATATCTTTGTTATTACCGTGAAATATCTATACTGTTACATTATCGCTTTACAGGACGTCTAATAAGCATTGTTAAACAGCGTTGTAAAATATCTTTGTTATTACCGTGAAATATCTATACTGTTACAGGAAAATAAAAACTCTTTACATATTTCAACTGCTCGAATTCTTTATATTAGGTCGTCCCGCAGGAAACGTGGTCATTCGTGGAGATGGATACACGGTGGAAGCATCCCTGGACCTCAATGATCTGCGGTCCCACAGGTTGCGGTAAAACGTACTTTGTAAAAAAGTTTTTGAAGTTCATTTCACGTATGAACAGTGAGCCGTTTGAGAGAATTATTTTCTATTATTCCGAGTGGCAGGCCGCATACACGGAGTATGGTGAATCAATAGAGTTCCACGAGGGCCTACCTCAGAGTACCGATTATGCTAACGACCATCGCGCAAAACTTCTGATAATCGATGATTTGATGCGCGAGGCATCTAACAATAACGTTGTAGACCTTTTCACCAAAGGCAGCCATCATAAAAATCTGAGTGTTATTTTCATCAGCCAAAACTTATTCCACCAAGGGCACGGCCAGCGAGATATCTCGTTGAATGCCAACTATATAGTAATTTTCAAAAACCCCCGTGATCGGGCTCAAATTCAGCATCTTGCGCGACAGGTATATCCGGAAAACCCTCGTTTTCTGCAGGAAGCCTACCACGACGCAACATCCAAACCACACGGTTATTTGTTGCTCGATTTGAAACAATCGACACCTGACAACTGTAGATTCCGTACATGTATTTTCCCCGACGACCCCCACCAGTTTGTCTACGTACCGCGAAAAAAGTTTAAAAGGGGGGTACAGTGCTGGTGAACTACCAGTTCAACGCATGTGATGGCGTTTAAAGGGTCATCGAGCTGTGATAAATGCATAATCGTTTTGACCGCGCTTCAACGAGTTAACAAGATAACGCGAGAGCCCTATATTTGTAGAAACAGTTCACACCCTTATTATTGCATCGGTCGATGCGTGTGGCATATTCTTAAAGGTACCGCTACCCCCCACGCTTATAGGTCGAAAAAATCAGTTAAAAGGGGTGATGTGCCGAGAGGTTAGACAGTACGATAAGCGTAATGGCACGAGACAGTGCACCGCTCTGTAAAAAACACGTAGCAATACTACGTGCTCTTCAGCATCTCAATAAAGAGCAGCGCGAGGCTGTCCTGCGTAAAGCGGATCCGAGCATCGTCCGCTGTATCTGTGAGTGCGCCTTGAACGTTCTTCGCGGTAACGTTCCTTTGAAGGCTGATCAGCGAAAAAAGCTACGACGACACGCTCCCATTCTTCGGCGTTTAGCCGCAAAAAAAGGCTGCTGGAAAAGTAAAAAACGCTTTGTTATTCAGAGCGGTGGTTTTCTACCGCTCCTACTAGCACCGATACTAGGCACTGTTCTTTCAAGCCTGATTGGCGGGCGGGGGTAATGGAGCACGCGAGAAAAATGGTTCTTGTCCCTGAGGAGCATGTGGCACAATTGGGCATACAAAATCAGAGGCATTCAGCTTTCAGCTCGAACATCATTGCGGCACAGCCGCTACAACCTACTGATACTGTATTATCCAGACTGGACGCGGAGATGAATGAAATTTTGAACTCTAATGCCTATAAGAATGAGAGGGAGAAATGGACAGCATATCTGGTTGTGCTACAACGCTATCTCCATTTTTCTGATGACGAGAGAGCTCGACAACACAGCGAGCTTATGAAGAGCGAGTATACAGCAGCGTCTAATTATGATAAAGGCGAAAAAGAAGAAGAAGCCCGTAACGGCATGAACGACTCCGTCATAATTGAAAGCATACCGACCAAATATCGCACTAAAGCGAAACTGCTGCTCCGACGTTTATATGACACACCACGACGCAATTTTTCTTGGGATTCTGCTGGAGTCGTATCGATTGGGGGAAGACCAATCCAGGGCTCGAATATTGTTGATCTTGTGAACGACGCCATGAGGGCTAGAAAAATATCTAAACCAGCGGGGCGCGGTGCTTTCGCTAAATTTCTGAGAGCTATACAAACACCGCGGGAGTTCATTGGCAATGAGGCATTGTGGCTAGAGACAAGAGCCAATTCAACACTGCGACCGTCGCAGATTGAAGAGAGCAGCTGTAGTAGTACAAACAGCGACTGTGTAACCCCGGCTAGTCAGTCATCGTTCTTCAGCGGCCGCGATAGCAAATCAGATAACACACGGCAGAGCGGCAACGGTTATCATAATAAATATAATAAGAAAAGACATGTAACCTGGGCTAACCTCAAATTATAAGTATGAAAACCTTAGAAAAAGTGTATTTTAACCCGTCCCATGAAGCGTCGTTTTCAGGTGCTACCAAATTGCTAGACTTGGCCCGTCAGAAAAAAATCTCCAGAGCGAAGGCTCTGCAGTGGCTTGAGGGACAGGATGCTTGCACAGAGCACAGACCCGTGCGGCATCACTTTCCGCGACGTTTTTATAACGTACGGAATATCGATGACTTTTGGGGGGCTGATCTGGTAGATCTTCGCTCAATTAAAGATTATAATGATGGTTATGTTTATCTACTCGTAGTGATAGACATTCTCAGTAAATTTGCATGGGTTCAGCCTTTACGCGACAAGTCTGCTGCATCTGTGGCTAAAGCGTTTAATCTCATCTTGTCTAAGAAAAATAGCAACGGTCGATCACCCCTTTACCTGCAGACGGACAGGGGCAAAGAATTCGTCGGTGCTGCATTTCAGGATCTCTTAAAGAAAAAAGAGATACAGTTCCGTATTGCGAGAAATCCCGATATCAAAGCGGCTATTGTCGAGAGATTCAATAGAACGCTGAAGGAAAGAATGTGGCGTTATTTCACGTATTCCCGACAAAAATGCTACCTCGACGTTCTACAGAGCATTGTTTCAGCATACAACAACTCTACGCATAGTGCTATAAAAATGACGCCCGCCTCAGTGACTCTTGCTACAGCCGCTAGGGCTCGGCATAACCTGATACAACGATACAAAAGACCAGAGCATTGTCTCCCTAAATATAAGGTGGGTGACATTGTGCGCATCAGTAGTGCGAAGGCTGCTTTTGCAAAAGGTTACGAAGGCGGCTGGAGTAGCGAACTATTCAAGATTCACCGTGTATCGCTCAGTATTTGCCCTGTTGTATACTTCCTGCGCGATCTCCACGACGAGGATATTGATGGTATATTTTATGAGCCCGAGCTATCGAGAGTGCAAACAAAGCAGGTTAAACAGCGGGCGGTAAAATGAAGGACGAGTTTTACATGGTTTTACCCAGCAATAGTAGTATGAATTATTATCCCGATAATGTAACAACACGGTATACCACGCATCTGCCACAACGTATGTCTCTTCACGGTAGTTGGGCTGTTTCATTAGCTGAGATCCATATACCCGCAACCGTTTTACACGTGAATACCGATGGCAAGCAAAACTTCCTGAGTATGACAACGGAGCAGGCGGGTGGTATCTCAACGAAGTACGTACCTATCGATGGCGAGCGAAACCTCCTGAGTATGACAACGAAGCAGGCGGTTGGTATCTCAATGAAGTACGTGCCTATCGATCGCGAGTTGGCGTCTGGTATTTCAATGAAGTTTGCTTTTAAGGAAGATCGCTCGTGTGTGCCGCCCGGTGTATACCATAGCATAGGGACATTACTCGAGGTTATTAACGAAATACCTTATGTCACGGGCCATTTGGAATTCAAGCACGCCCGCAACGGGTATGTGACGGTGACGCGTGTCTGCGAATCCTGTAAGAACCTGGAGCACACCTTCTTTTTCTCCGACGTGCTGAGCAAGGTTTTAGGGTTCACCGAAACAGGGGGTGTAGTAGTACCCCGTGGAGGATATACTGCTCAGAGGCCTGCCAATTTAGCCAACGGAACCCCCAATATGATGTACGTTTATACCGATATCTGTGAGCCCTATATTACCGGTGATGTTCGCACGCCGCTGCTGCGCGTTGTACCGATTGCTGTCGCCGATAACTATAATTATGGATCTGTGAGGATAAGAAGCTTCTCACCACCGCGCTATGTTCCCTTACTACATACTAGTTTTCAAACAATAACCATTGATATAAGGGATGAGTTTGGCGATCCAATACCATTCGAGCATGGGACGTTGACGGTGACGTTACAGTTCAAACGTATAGATTGACTTGGGCGTATCTACAATGGATTACTATGACGAGTACTTCGACGTGCAAACGGGGAGCGGGGCTCGAACCGGCTATGGCGGTATCAGCCATGTGTATATCGGCTCACCAAACCAGCGAGGTCATGGCATTGGAAGTTTTTTAGGGGGTCTCTTTCGACGTATCATACCTCTCTTGAAACAAGGGGCTCGGACTGTTGGTAGAGAGGCGCTTCGGTCGGGAATTAACATGGCCTCTAATGTCGTTAACTCTGGCGTACAACCGAGAGAAGCGTTTCAAACACGCCTGCGCGAATCAGGGCAAAACCTGAAGCGTAAAGCTGAAGAAAAAATTAATTCGCTCATGAAGGGCTCCGGCTATAAAGGCAGCAAAATTAATAAACTGATGCATTCTGCTACTGAGAGCGTATCACGACGCAGCTCTGTGAAAAGAAAAAAAAAGGCAGTGAAACAGCGAAAATGCTCGAGCGGCGGTGGCGTGAGAAAGAAACGTGTTAAGAAGAGGAAGAAATCTGTGAGAGGTAGAAGATCATCGGCTAAACTACGTGTCACGAGGCGTAAAAAGAAACCAAGAACAGTGGTGGATATTTTTGGTTAAACCGAGCTCTGAAAAATGGCGTTCCTACACACGCACTCGTGTGAGTGCCTCAAGTCGGAGCTTGAATTATTTTCATTACCACCAACCCAGACAACGATAGAGGGAACACACTCGGTATACTACAAACCAATCTCATCGTTGACGGATGATTCGCCGATAGAGTTTGTCATCCCAGGAGTGCGAGCACGTGCACGATCGAATTCGATATCGACAAGCGACAACACGATGTTACATACAATGCGTCCTATCTTCGTACGTGGTGGTTATCTATGGTCTAGGGTAATGTCAAGAACAGTTAACTGCGCAAGACAAGCGCCATCTTTTTTATGCAGTGACCGTGGGAACTCGAGAAAGTAACTGCCTGTACCATTTACCCACGTAACGCTAGGCTTATTAATAAGTATTATAAAATTTCAAAAATTCGTTGAATATACTAATTCGCGAAATTAATTCTGCCGATCTATCGATCCACTTAAAGGTACGTTCATTTCTATATATCAAGATCTCCGTTTAATATTTTTGTGTTTTATTTGAGGAAATATATATTTGTTGAACATAACCTCGATACACTCATTGCATTACAAATTAATATGAATTATAAAAGTTCGTTACAACGTGGTTACAATTATAATTATTACGAGTATTAACCTAACTTGTCTGACCAAGGTCTGAGAGTAATTCTGTCTCATTCTCATATATAAGATTGGAGACATAGCTAATTCAAGCGTATGTGCATGGTCAGTTGGAAATGATATAATTTAAAGTAACATACAAATCTCTCGCCATGTACTAGGTCGTTCCTTAGCATATAGGAGAAATGCGAGTTACCCAAGATCATTGGAAAACTTTGGTGGAATACGCTGAATTGCACCCAGAAATAATAACGAACCAGCAAATCGGATGTCAAGGCCGCGAGAGCTTAGACGACAAATGGGAGGATCTTGCCACAATTCTCAATTCACTCGGGCACGGTTCGAAAACTGTTCTGGAATGGAAAAAAGTATTTGAGAAATTTTTATTTGAAGAACCTGCATAGTCTCTTTACAACTGTTTTAAAATTTTGTAATACTATTTCAATTAATGCGAACCTTCCATTTCGATTTTTTCAATATGTTTTCATCTTTTCAGTCATTGACCGATTGGAAATCTAATACAAAAAAAAAGTATTCTACAATTCGTAGCAGCCAGACAGGTACTGGTGGTGGACCACTGAGCCAGTTAACATTAACTGACGTGGAAATGCAACTGCTCCAAATCATGGGACAAACTGCCCTCGACGGCGATCATGGTGTTCAGGAGTACGGACTACCAAAAAAGGTAAACTACTTAGCATCAGCATTTTCATTTCATGTAATTGGAGAAGTTGAAAGGCCAACGTAATTTAATACATATTTAGGAAAAGCTTTTTATAAAATGATGCAGATTTTGAGAAAAACGAAATGTCTATTTATGTACAATTGTTTGTGCACTCTTTTGTGTGCTCTCAAAGCTTATGTATCACACGCTCTGACTATCTCGGAAACGCGATTTGTTCTTTGTTTGAAATAGCAATTTCCGTTCAAAATAAAATTCACGTGACTACTGCAGTACGCCGATACGAATTCGTAGTTTCTTCTCTAACACTTACGCGTGGGGTACTTTGTCTGGAAGAATACCAGAGAGCAAAAATTAACGTTTCAAGTTTTTGCGGAAAAAATATAGAGTAAATTTGGTGAAGCGGCACTGGTAGACATAAATTTACTACAAATGTTAATACATTTCACCTTACCAAGAGAATAAAACTCGTCGAAGTCAAATGACTTGTAATTGGTCAGGTTTGTGAGTTTCTTTTTAACCCTGCGAGAAACTGTATATTGAACAATATTTGTACCTACTAGTCGGGCTGCAAAATAATTATTTTACATTATTAGAAAAAACTTCCATAGTTTTCCATGGATTTCTGCAAATTGTATTATTTACAAAGTTGAAACCTGCATTATCTGTTAAATAATTATTTTGGTAATTATTCAGAGCATAAATGCCGTTTTTTAAATTTTTTTTCATATTTTCAGGTCGCGATGTCTCAAAAACTCGAAATCCTTATCCAAAACGACCGGGCTATCAGCAAAGTTGGAATAGACGATTGGGAAGACGTAGAAAACTCTTCGGCGATGGCTGAGGAGATAGATTCTTCTCGTTATATTCAAGATCCATCACAGAGCAGCCGTAAAAGAAAAGTGGAGCTCTCAACTAAAATCGAACAGATGAATGAGAGTACGTTGAGGGTTCTACGTCGCATGGATATGAATGTGGCGAGTATTGCCGCCGATTTTAAAAGATTTGTGTCGTTCGTCGTTGACAGTGGCGACGGCACAATGAATAAGTAGATATTAATCTGGGATCGCGTGATGTATTATATTTGAAATTAGTTTTTGTATTTTCAAATGAGCTTCTAAGGAAAGCTCATGTAACTGATTACCTCAGCCCTCTTTTTTAAAAGCTATAGAAATGTGATCCGTTTCACCTAACGTGCTGGAACTGTGATAATTCGTAATAAACGAAAGAAAAAAGCTTTAAATGAAATAACTATAAGAAAAGAAAAGTGTTAAAGGTCAAAAAACAATTAACGGTATATCAAGGTATGTTGCCGTACGTTTGAACTGTTATATTGACCCATTTTAATACTTTATATGACTGATTAAACAAGTTGCCTCCTTTCGAAATTAATCGAAATGTGATTACTTTACGATTAATGTTTAACCAATATGATGACATTATAATAACTCTTAAGATGACGAAAAAAAACGTTGTTAAAAAAGACTGCAGAAACAAAAAACAATTAGTCAAGAGGGTATTTGCGGCAATACCAAGTTATGTACCTGTACGATTGATCAGTTAATTCAACTAGCCTCAATAGTCATCAACATATAAAACTTCATTACCGAATATTATTAAATTATGATTTCAGATATAAGGATGAAGGTTTAAAGAAGAATATTAGGAATAATAATTATATGAAGCTTTATATGAAATATAAAGCGTCTTTTATCAACCGTTATGTCCTTGAAAAAAAATATTTGTTCTTTCCTATCAGAAGTACTACACTCCATTTGTGGTTGAAATTCACAGAATGTTGATGAAGTGCCAGTCTGAATAAGAGTATAAATTTGTCATGCGATCAGAAAATAAAACAAAAAAGCTGCTTTTCAAAGCTTCATTAATAAAACTCATTTACAGCGTCATTAAAAATTCGCAGTTATGATATGTGTATGAAGGTAACCGACGATTCCCAATAAAATGATTCTAAAAAGTTTTCATGCCTATGTGTTATTTATTCTCAGTATCTTCCCAATGTTTAATCCATTCCTTATCATTTCTATATTATTATTGAATCATAACACCCATACGAATGAGAAAATTGCGACGAACAAAAATGTACTGCAGCCCGTTTTTCATAATTTTCAAGATGTCACGAATACTACTCGGGGTTACGAAATTGACCATTTTTGCTCAAAGCGTCAACCATATATGTAAATATCCGACTAAAGATGACAGAAACGATCGCCGATTTCGGAAGCTCGTATGCTGATCACTTTGTTGAGGAATAATTTCTGTTCGCCTGTCGAGAGTAGAACTATCGTGAGGAGCGTATTTTACTTTAATTCACGTACAAATTCTTAAAAAATGGTGATAAATACAAATCCTAGTCATGGTACGCATTAATATATTTTCTGTTATCCTTTCAGATTCATTGACGAGGAAATGTCATTGATAATACAATATCTAATTACTAATCGGTTGTGTGAGAGAGTTGTCATCATAAATTTATTTTGTATTCAGCAAGGATAAGGAAATGCTCAGAAGTATAAGTAGTAAGTATTAGTATAAATAATATATATATATATAAAATGACAGGTGTATGTTTACAGATTTTTACAATACATCGTACTTTGCAAATAGGTCATGTAAAATAATTAAATATCACTCTCCTCCTTGCCAGCGGCCCTGGTCTTTCGGCATTTCTATTATCTATATCCTCAGGATCGTCGTGTACCCCTTCATTGTGGACCTCTTCGTGGTGGTCAGCATTCTGACAGAACGCTAGGCGCCCATCGATGCAAATATTGTGCAAGACGGCGCAAGCAACAACAATACGCGCCACAGCTTGAGGAGTATAATGCAAGACTCGTTCCCCCGTAATGCAGCGAAAACGACCCTTTAACACTCCATTACACCTTTCGATGCAGGCTCGAGCTCGAACGAGAGCTGCTGTATATCGGCCCTCTGGTGTATCAGCAAGCGCGTGAGTGATGGGTGTCATCAACCAAGGTTGTTGCGCATACCCTGAATCTCCGATCAGCCACGTGTCGTGATCTCCTATTTATGAAATGAAAATTACATTTATACACAAAATTTAATGGGTGCGATTCAACGTTTATCATATTAATGCAAACAAACCTAAATAAATAAAACGTTTTTATAATTGGAATAAATTTTTTACAGCCCAATTGATGAGTCCATACATATTTTCAACTATTCGTAAGGTTCACTCCTTAGCACAAATGAATCAGCCGTGCGTCACAAAGCTGTATAATATTTTCAAGGCCTTTTATCAGTCGTTAAGTTGGAAAAAAAACCCTCCTGTACATTTTTCTCCGCCACAATTGAATTTTTGAAAATGAAAAGTTACACGTTGTTTTCGTTTCGTTAGAGAAGGCTTTTCTTTTTTTTAACATATATAATTATTTGCAAAAAAAAAAATTATGAGTCTTTTTACTTCTTCTAGGTATACATGTCCCCCACAATGACAACTTATGTTTATAATTACAATTCCACTATGGTGATGGCCAACATGATTCAAGGATTGATATTTGGGAAAGTATTAGCACAATTTATTACTTGCTTGGAACGTTCTGCACTTGCAATTTTATTTTTTAACCTTATCGTTCCAATACATATCCACAGTCTACATAATGTCTAATGTGAATCAACTGAATCGTGCATTCTCACCGAACATACATTTTAAGAGAAGGTTTATTTTTGACATTGTACAAATTAACAATTACAATTGTACACTTTTCAAAGATCCTCTCTCTCCCTCCCCCCTCTCTCTCTCTCTCTCTCTGCAATCTTGACTTCCATAAGTTTACGAAATTGATCCAAATTACCTTCATTGTACCGGCGCTCCATTTCTGCATTTATCACCGAGTTTCTCCATATGTACGCATCATGCGTAGCTCCAGTATATCTCGGATTGATGTTTATGATGCGTAGATCATAATCGCAAATCTAAAATACAAATGTGTAATAGCTTATTCCACGATCAATCTTTACAGAGTCATCGCTACCGCTGAGTTATTTCTTTCACACCCTATGATAAATTATAGTTCGAATCATCCATATGATTATAAGCGAAAAATTTAAAATCATAATATTACGATGATAATAATGATGACGTTGATTATTATTAGTATTATAAATACTATCATGTTTATAAATTAAATATGTATATTTTTTCAAGAAAAAAAATGTCAATGCCACAGTAAAAATATATATATTAATTCTAGAAAACTCACAATTTGGATGTTTTTAGAGTGAAATCCTTTCCGATTAAGATAGTTGTGTTCTTCTTCTGTTGGCGCTGTAATTGCCACATGAGTACAATCTACTGCACCCAGTGTGCCTGGAAATCCCGCAGCCTGCATGAACCTTTCTTTCTTTTGTTGTATATCAGCGAGTACCGTGGGAAAAGTAATCCACTCATTCGCCATATGCGTACAAATTACGTTCGTGACTTCCCTGACACATTTTGATACAGTTGTTTGACCCATTGGAAAAAGAAAATTTTGTCCAATTGGCCTTTGGTACGTTCCGGTGGCCAAAAAAGCAAGGGTTGCAAAAATCTTCAGATCCGCTCGAATTGACAAAGGATTATCCTGGCCATTGATGTACGGAGTAAGTCGATGGCATAAATAATATGCCATGTCCTTGCGCAATCGAAACAATTTGACAAAATGTCCATCGTGCAATCCAAATATATCACTTTGATCCCTTAAAAATCTTCGTTGGTCATTGAACAAGCGAATCCTGGCATTGGCTTCTTCCTCTCCTAGTACATGTTGTTGAAGTATTTGCAACGGTAGCATCTATCAAAATTCAAGTAAGTTATTAATATCAAGTATGAGCTCAAGGACAAATGGAGCACAACATTGTTTCCACATCAACTGAGTGAGAAACCTCTGAGCTTCCTAAGAAATAAGCTGCCAAGAAAGCTGCAACCATTACTTGTAACGATGCATTTTATACTTTCAACGCTGTAATGCTTTTATCTTCTTACATTCGATGCTTACTTCAATTCAAGTCTTCTGATGTTTATACTTTTTATACTTACATTTTATGGTTTTAATTATTTCAAGGCGAAGTGACAAATGCATATAACCTCAAAAAATGTTAAACGGAATAACATTTTAGCTTGCTCAAACATTTATTTTTTGCAAATACTTTTATCATAAATCAACCTCTGAATGTTCATTCAATCACAATTACCAGCAATGACGAGATAAGCACAAAAAAATAAACACACCAAAATAAGGTTCTGATTTGTAATCAATCGATACTTGTAACGATGCATTTTATACTTTCAACGATGTAATGCTCTTATTTTCTTACATTCGATGCTTACTTGAATTGAAGTCTTTTTATGTTTATACCTTTTTATGCTTACATTTTGTGGTTTTAATTACTTCAAGGCGGAGTGACAAATGCATATAACCTCAAAAATTGTTAAACGGAATAACATTTGAGCTTGCTCTAACATTTATTTTTTGTAAATATTTTTATCATAAACCAACCTCTGAATGTTGATTCAATCACAATTAACAGCGACGACGAGATAAACACAAAAAATAAACGCACCAAAATAAAGTTGTGATTTGTAATCAATCGATATAATTTTATTTGAAAAACCCGCTATAGACTACCAACGAGAAAAAACCGTTGGCGTAAATGTCTAGTGACTGACCATAAACCATGAAAATTAGAGAAGGGAAAATCGTAGAAGTCGATTGTCGAATTCGATCGGTGCACGTGCTCACACTCCAGGCCAGGGAGATGAGTACATTGATCTCGCGCATACGATGCTAAGTATACGTGTTAAAATAGATGCTCCAGAAAAGGAGGAGGGGGCAAAAGAGGCGCTACCCCCTGTAGGACCCGTGAATAATCTTTTACACTCAATGTTCAGTCAGATCGATGTATTTTTGAATCAAAAACTTGTGTCTCCTCCTAACAATGCTTATGCTTATAGAGCTTATATTGAAACTCTGTTGAACTACGCGTACGCTGCGAAGACCTCGCATCTTTCGAGCGGTTTATGGTATAGTGATACAGAGGGGGCGATGAACGATCTGGACAATGCTAACAAAGGACTTGTAGAGAGACGGGGTGTATTAGGCAAGAAAAGAACAGTCGACCTTCTTGGACATCTGCACTGCGATATCTTCAATCAGGAAAGGTTTTTGTTAAACGGTGTTGAGATGCGCCTGCGGCTTGTACAGAACAATAGTGCTTTCTGTCTCATGACTAGTTTGAAAAACTGTAAAATCCGCATTACAGAAGCATCGCTAATCGTGCGTCGCGTTAAGATAGCACCCGGTATACTCCTGGCTCATGCAAGAGCTCTGTCTAAATCTACAGCAAAATATCCGTTGACGCGTGTCGAGGTTAAAGCTATATCAATGCACGCTGGAATACACGGCGACACTCTTGATAACGTCATACTAGGTCAGCTACCAAAACGTATAATCATTGGATTTGTCGATAATAAGTCTTTCAACGGTGATTATGGAAAAAACCCGTTCAATTTCCATCATTACGGGATTAATTATCTTTCTTTATATGTAGATGGCCAGCAAATACCGTCAAAACCTCTGCAGACAGACTTCCTAGATAGTAATATGTATGTGGATGCGTATCACACATTATTTTCTGGCTCGGGTATCCACTTTCTCAACGACGGTAATTGTATCTCGCGCTTGAAATATCCACACGGCCATTGCCTTTTCGCGTTTGATCTGACACCCGATCTCTCGGCTAATAGCAGCAGCCACTGGAACTTGGTGAGGCATGGCAGCGTGAGGATAGAAGTACGCTTCGCGGAGTCTTTACCAACAACGATTAATTGTATTGTGTACGCTGAGTATGATAATGTGTTGGAGATTGACTCATCCAGACAGGTCATCGTAGATTTCAGTGGCTGATGAGAGAGAGAGAGAGAGAGAGAAGCCCCTCAGTTTCCACTGATCATTCAGAGCGCGACGGTCGAAAATAAAAAAGGCATAATGTATATTGTTATTGATCTGCAGAGTATGATAGGTAAAGATAACCTGTTTATACCTAAAGAAGTAGCTGTCGTATCGGTAAAAACTGAAGACTTTGGTCATTGGGTTGTAAAGCCGCCTTATACGGATGACAACCTGCCTGCCTTTGTAAAGAGCCAAAATATGTGGCTATGTGATCATATTCACGGTATAGCATGGTCTAAAGGCGATACATCGTTACAAGCGTTGGAAACAAATCTGAAAAGGATCGCGGGTCAGGCTACACGAGTTTTTACGTGTGGTTCTGAGAAATCAGCGTATCTAACACAGCTCACGGGGTATTTTATTATAAATTTGGGGGATGATGAAGAGGTTCCTTCATTACGCCGCCTACCCCGAAGCGACACACGTTGTATGTATCACTGTGCTGCAAACCACAGACAAGCCTACAGATGCGCCCTGAACAACGCTATCAGAATCAAAACTTGGCTCTGTCAAAGTGAGCAGATTACCTCCTTATGGGAGTATAGAACTACCACGTCATGGGGTATTGGTATATCAGAGACCAAGACCGAGGAGGAAAAAGAACCCTCGAGCCATGAACAGTCTTCAGGTCTTACAGTCTCTCAAAAACATAAAGGAGCATGCTATAGGCGTCTATCCAGCCGATCGTATCCAGAAGGTGTGGACGAAACCGACGGCATTCGTGGTTAACACCGATGGATACAAACGACCAGGGGCCCACTGGGTTGCCATGTACGTCGATCGAAATGGACACGGATGGTTCTTCGACAGTTACGGCCTACCTCCAATCATCCCACAGCATCTCGCGCGTCTCCGAAGAAACTGCCGCCTCTTCCGTTGCAACACCGTTCAACTTCAAGGCCCTGATTCGCAGTGTTGCGGACAGTATTGCGTTATGTTTCTTCATTATATGGCTACTGGCCTCGGTATTCAACGATTTAGAGACGTATTTTCGCATAATTTGCAGCAAAACGATAAAATAGTTCATGCGTATTATAACGCGTATATCAATAAGGGTGGTAAATCTAAGGGCGTGGTTTCCGATACAGATGGCTGTGTCGGCAGGGGTTATAGAATTAAGCATCTACATTGTATACAGCACTGCTGTTCTCGTTCTCGGTAATTTTATGATAATAAAATTTTAAACGTTACGTCTAACTCCTGTCTCATTTCTTTCAACAAGAATCACACATGCCGTTTTAAAATTCTGTGTCTACCACCCTATCCCGCTTCTTTCAACGCAAATCATAAGGGGTGGTGACACGTAGCGGATACCTGATACCGCTGACGATCAATGCTCTCGTTCTCTGTAATTATATGATAATAAAATTTTAAATGCAGCGACCAACTCCTATCTTATTTCTTTCAATAACAAAAATCACCCGGGCTGTTTTAAAACCCTCCGTCTACCTCCTATCCAGTTTCTTTCGGCGAAAAGCATGCACATGGTGATGCGTGGGGGGTGTCAGATTTCGCTGACGATCAACGTTGTTATCTCTAACGCTGCTGCAGAGCGCTCAATACTCATCGTCAGTCAGCGTTCAAGGTTTGAAACTTTACGCAGGCCTGGAGGTATCATGAATATCGTCGTTGATATACAAGGTCTGAAGGATAAATATAATAATTTCGTGCCTAAAGAAATCGCCGTGGTCTCTGTGAAAACATCTTACTTAGCACACTGGGTCATATCACCGCCTCACGCTTATAACGTACTACCTCCTAGTGTGAAACGACAAAACACGTGGCTAAAGTGCAATCATCACGGTATAGAGTGGTCCGAGGGCGAAACACCTTTACGAGCGGCCGAAGCTACTTTAAAGCAAATCGCTGTACAATTCGATCGTCTGTTTACAAGGGGGGCCGACGCAGCCGCATATTTGACACAGCTAACTGACTGCTTCGTTATAAATCTAGAGGAGGACGAGGAACCACCGTCTCGTAATCTCCCCGAGAGCAGTACTTTTTGCATATTCCACGGTTTACTACACAAAAATACCTCGCTCAAGTGTGCTCTCAATAACGCTGTGAGAATAAAAAAATGGCTTTCTCATAACGATCGTTCCAGCTCCTTGTGGGAGTACAGAACCACCACGTCCTGGAATGTTGGCTTATTAACGGCGGAGCGTCGGAAAGAGGGAAAAGACCTCTGCCAAGGTGACACCCTGTGACATTGGGGGGAGATACTACATCAAAAGATTGTTGTCAGCTCTTTTCTGCATACGGAGTGGGGACATGGATCTACCAAGCAGAGTGTTTAAATCATCTGAACTCTCTGATGCTCAGACAGTGTTCCCAAGTCACCGCAGAAGTAAACGACGCGAATTAAAAGTACTCTTAGACATCTTTTTGCACGATATTGCAACGCTTAAAGCAAGAATACACGACTTATCAGAACTCCGCGCTTTAACGGTGAATATCAAAAAACTCGATCTGAACAATGGATTTCGCACGCATCAACCAAGTAGGCCTTTTGGATTCCGTTCGCCCCGTCAAAAGACTGGCCGATCTTGAGCTAGCCAAAGACTACTACATCACCGGTATACAAACCGTCGAAACGCTATGGGGCACGCGTATTGCTGTAGTCGTGGACAACACGTTTACATGCTACCTACCAGCTAGATTCGTTAAAGCCTTCGAAGACGCGAGTGAGTTATACCAGCAGATGCGTATCGCAGCCGCGAGCAAAAATTTAATCATGCTGTACCACGGCACAAAACTCAACAAAGTTGAGTTCAAAGCTGCTAAAGAATAATCATAAACAGGTATGTAGGAAAAACTCATTTACGAGCTATCTGAACACCCCCACATGCACACGAGCCTCTCTCACATTATGGTATCTCTATCTTCTCTAGCTAAAGCACCGCCCGACCATCTAAGCAACGCACCTCGTAAACCGCCGCTCCATGGTCGGCGACTTCGTCGTGAAAACGGGCGAAAAAACAAAAATATCTATTATGTGTTACGTGCCATATTATAACCAATATTGTAAAAATTAATAGCATCTGAAATATATATATATAAAAAAAGAAAAAAGGTGGCACACTACGGCTACCCTCTACCCATCCCCCCTCCACACACCCGCAAACCTCTCACCCACAACACCGACCGGACTCACGACGGCCGGCTTGTGGGGGAAAGGAGTGGGGATAGGAGTGGGGATAGGAGTGGGGGTGGCCATAGTGCGCCACCTACTACTGTCATTATCTGCAATGCCTGAATCATATGTTCTATCGATTATTTTCAATGGATTTTTTTTATGTTGATAACAATATTTTTAAACAATTTCACGATATGTTCTATATCCAAAAGAATATTTTCTAGCAGATAGATACTTAAAAAAATACGTATCTACAGAAATTAAAGGTATTCGGATATAAGGGTAGTACACCCTTAAGGATGCATTTTTTCAAAAAATGCAAAAACATGTATCTCTTAACTTTTGAAACTGTTAATTATGCAATTTTTTCACTTCCATATCGAGCATATTCTGTTTGTTATAACGTTTTTTTAATTTTCAACCCCTATAACTTCGGCTTATTCACCCCCTCAGGGATGAAAAAAATCTAGTAGTCATAACTTTTTATGAAGCATTAAATGCAATTGGTTTGATTTTGCCCCCTTGTCTGCATATATATGGAACTGAACAACCTCCCCTAGGAGACCTCAACTTTAGGGGTGTGTTTCACCCCTTAAATATGAGTTTCCGCAAAAAAAAAAATAGGTGTCTCTTAGATTTCAATGTAGAATAACATACTCCAAGCGGAACAAAATCGGCAGGGTACACCTGGGAAGGTTTCCTTGTAAGAATCGCGGAAAGTACCACATTTTTCAACAATAACAAGGAAGGAACAGTTAATATGATGATACTTGTGCAGACTGAAAACGAACGTTACATATTAAAAGTGTGCAATATAATATAAGTGCGTAGGTAGCATAAGTGATAGGGTCCCATTTTCCTGGTTTTGTAAAACACGAATTTGAAATACGTTTCCAAAAATAATGTTTTAAATAGGGTTAGAGAGGCATCAACCTAGGCCTCCTCGGTAATTGAAAAATAAAAATATTTAATAATTTATCTAAAACACATTTGTGCTTTCTTTCTCAATGTATATGATAAATTTTGATAAATCTCTAGGTATTGGGATACCGAGAAGACATTAGTTATGAAACATGCTTCTACAGTTCTTATACTAATGTAGCTTAAGCCAGCAAAACTAATTTGAAAAAACCATGTATTGTCTAACCATGAATGAACTGCTTTTTTTTAGGTGGATTAAAAAATCTGTTGCTATTTTAAATTTTTCACAAATACAACATTTGAAATGCACTGCTCACACATATTTAACTAGCAGAGCACTAAATTAAAAAAATTATAGAGTTCATCTCTTCGTCTTCGTCTTCGTCTTTGTCATCGTCTTCGTATTTGTATTCGGCTTCGTCTTCGTCTTCGTCTTCGTCTTCGTCTTTGTCTCTGGTCTTCGTCTTCGTCTTCGTCTTCGTCTTCGTCGTCGTCTTCGTCTTCGTATTCGTATTCGTATTCGTCTTCGTCTTCGTCTTCGTCTTCGTCTTCGTCTTCGTCTTCGTCTTCGTCTTCGTCTTCGTCTTCGTCGTAGTCTTCGTCTTCGTCTTTGTCTTCGTCTTCGTCTTCGTCTTCGTCTTCGTCTTCGTATTCGTCTTCGGCTTCGTCTTCGTCTTCGTATTCGTCTTCGTCTTTGTCTTCGTCTTCATCTTCGTCTTGGTCTTCGTCTTCGTATTCGTCTTCGTCTTCGTCTTCGTCGTCGTCTTCGTCTTCGTCTTCGTCGTCGTCTTCGTCTTCGTATTCGTCTTCGTCTTCGTCTTCGTGTTCGTCTTCGTCTTCGTCTTCATATTCGTATTCGTCTTCGTCTTCGTCTTCGTCTTCGTATTCATCTTCGTATTCGTGTTCGTAGTCGGCTTCGTCTTCGTCTTCGTCTTCGTATTTGTCTTCGTCTTTGTCTTTGTCTTCGTCTTCGTCTTCGTCTTCATCTTCGTCTTCGTCTTCGTATTTATCTTTGTCTTTGTCTTCGTCTTCGTCTTCGTCGTCGTATTCGTCTTCGTATTCGTCTTCGTCTTCGTATTCGTCTTCGTATTCGTCTTCGTCTTCGTCTTCGTATTCGTCTTCGTCGTCGTCTTCGTCTTCGTATTCGTCTTCGTCTTCGTCTTCATCTTCGTCTTCGTCTTCGTCTTCGTCGTAGTCTTCGTATTCGTCTTGGTCTTCGTCTTCGTCTTCGTAGTAGTCTTCGTCTTCGTCTTCGTATTCGTCTTCGTCTTCGTCTTCGTATTCGTCTTCGTCTTCGTATTCGTCTTCGGCTTCGTCTTCGTCTTCGTATTCGTCTTCGTCTTTGTCTTCGTCTTCGTCTTCGTCTTCGTCTTGGTCTGCGTCTTCGTATTCGTGTTCGTCTTCGTCTTCGTCGTCGTCTTCGTCTTCGTCTTCGTCTTCGTCGTCGTCTTCGTCTTCGTATTCGTCTTCGTCTTCGTCTTCGTATTCGTCTTCGTCTTCATCTTCGTATTCGTCTTCGTCTTCGTCTTCGTCTTCGTCTTCGTCGTCATCTTCGTCTTCGTATTCGTCTTCGTCTTCGTCTTCGTCTTCGTCTTCGTCTTCGTCTTCGTCTTTGTCTCTGGTCTTCGTCTTCGTCTTCGTCGTCGTATTCGTCTTTGTATTAGTCTTCGTCTTCGTCTTTGTCGTCGTCTTCGTCTTCGTCTTCGTCTTCGTCTTCGTCTTCGTCTTCGTCTTCGTCTTCGTCTTCGTCTTGATCTTCGTCTTCGTCTTCGTATTCGTCTTCGTCTTCGTCTTTGTCATCGTCTTCGTATTCGTCTTCGGCTTCGTCTTAGTCTTCGTCTTCGTCTTCGTCTTCGTCTTCGTCTTTGTCTCTGGTATTCGTCTTCGTCTTCGTCTTCGTCTTCGTCGTCGTCTTCGTCTTCGTATTCGTCTCCGTATTCGTCTTCGTCGTCGTCTTCGTCTTCGTCTTCGTCTTCGTCTTCGTCTTCGTCTTCGTATTCGTCTTCGGCTTTGTCTTCGTCTTCGTATTCGTCTTCGTCTTCGTCTTAGTCTTCGTCTTCGTATTCGTCTTCGTCTTCGTCGTCGTCTTCGTCTTCGTATTCGTCATCGTCTTCCTCTTCGTCTTCGTTTTCGTCTTCGTCTTCGTCTTCGTCTTCGTATTCGTCTTCGTCTTCGTCTTCGTCTTCGTCTTCGTCTTCGTCTTCGTCTTCGTCGTCGTATTCGTCTTCGTCTTCGTCTTCGTCGTCGTCTTCGTCTTCGTATTCGTCTTCGTCTTCGTCTTCGTCTTCGTCTTCGGTCTTGTCTTCGTCTTCGTATTCGTCATCGTCATCGTCTTCGTCTTCGTCTTCGTCATCGTTATCGTCATCGTCATCGTCATCGTCATCATCATCGTCATCGTCATCGTCATCTTCATCGTCAACGTTTTTGTCTTCGTCTTCGTTTTCGGTTTTCGTCTTCGTCTTCGTCTTCGGTCTTGTCATCGTCTTCGTATTCATCTTCGTTATCGGTTTTCTCATCGTCTTCGTTATCGTCTTCGTGTTAATAGGAAAAAAAATTGAAACACCCTTAAAATGAGGGTCCTGGAACGTTTTTTTTAATGCAAATTTTGTTTCACAATTTTTTGACCTCTTGAATAGATTGGTAAAATAAAAAAATATGAGAATCCTCAATCAGCCAGTGCTGGAATTTATGTGAAAATTATACCCCCTTGAAAGGGTGAGTTTTGGAATGTTTTTTTCTCACCAATTTTTTTAACGGTTTTTCACACATCATTAATCGATTGGTGGAATGAAAAATATTACAATCCCAAAACAGTCGGTGCTCGAATATTTTTTTAAAATACATCCCTCAAACGGTAGGTTATTTTTTTTCCCGGTAACATTCAATTTTGTTACTGACACAGGTTCTACAAACTAAAGTAATCACCTTAAACCCCCTCAGATAATGTGAAAATTCTGCAAATAAATTAACTCTTAAAAAATATTTCATTTTTATTAGAAAATTTAAAACATAAATTACATTAATATACGCGATACGGTGCGGCAGCTTGTCTGACTAGCGCACCAATGACAATTCGTTACGGCCGATCTGATAGGCACAACTCCTTTTCATAAACTTTCCGTGTTTTATTCCGTGCGATCACCAAGCTCATAAACGCATTTCAAAATTTGCCTGTTCAAATAAAAATATTGTTTGCTCACATTAATGTTTGAAGAACGGAGAATTATTTTAATTATTTTAAAATTAATTCTGCGTTCTTATTTTAATTTAATCTTATTTAATTATTTTATAAATAATTCTCCGTTCTTCGAACGTTAACGTAGGGAAATAATACTTTAATTTTAACAGGTTAATTTTGTAATGCGTGCAAGAAAGTAGAAGTTAAAACAAAGTGCGCCGATTAGAACGGCTACGAAAATCATGATTGGTGCGCTAGTCAATATGGTCGTAACGCATTGTGATTGGAGCGCTATTGAGATAAGCTGCCGCACCGTATCGTCATTTATGTTTTAACTTCAAGAATAAAAATAAAATATTTCTTAAGAGATTTTCATATTATCCGAAGGGGTTTAAGGTCATGAATTTTTTATTCACATTTTTCCACAAACTTTTCATCGTTTCAGACTTCTACAGAGATTGTACAGAGATTCTATAGAAATCCTATAGGGATTCCATTTTTTTACAAAATGTTTTTTTCAAACAATGTTTTTTACAAAAAATTTGTCTTTTATATTTTTTTCCTGTAGTGATTACATGGGTCAATCATGATCAGTTTATAATAGACCCGACTCGGTTTGTTATAAATTGAAACATATTTAAAACATATGTTAAATTTAAGCATATTTAAAAGTATGCAATTTCATACAACTGCGTAGGTAGCATGAGTGAGTCCCATTCTGGTAAACAGAAAGTTCTTAGATCGTTACTTGGTTTAAATTTTTTTTTTCCCCAAGTTATCAGCAACATTTTGTAGCGGGGGTTTGCTGAATGCAGAATTAATCGAAACGAATTATTTAAAAAAATAGATACCCGCGTTTAGATTTTACGAAATATTAACTTTGAGCGACCCACGTTAAGATTCTTTGGCGGCCCTGAAAAGGGCCGAGAATTTTTGACACGACACTCGATGACAGTTGTTGGATCGAACGGAGGCGAGGTGTGATTGACACATATGTTCGTCCGTGATTGGCTGGTAGTCGCGTGGTGGGGGAAAGGCTCAGCGCGTCGATGCTGATTGGCGCGCTGGTTAAGATGCACGTCTTCGAGTCTCTTACGGTAAAAGTATTTTTTTCCTGAAGACGAGTTATTATGTTTTTTTCAACTTTTGTATATTAATATTGAATAGTCAGCGCGTATACATAGTTAAAATGAATCTCCATTTTACGAACATTAATGTAACAAAATAATGCTATCATTTTAATGGGTGTATTTTTGTAGTGCGCTGGTACGGGATAAAGCATAAAAAACTTGCGATAAAATAATGCGCCGATCAGGTCGGTCATTGTGCCGTGCAAAAAAGTAAAAGTTGAAACAACGTGCGCCGATTAGAGCGGATAAGGAATTCATGGGTGGGGTAAAATTTTCGAATGACGAAATTTCGAACAGCTAAAATAGCGAATTTTTACATACAATTATATATATATTGTAACGACTTTTTCCAAGAGTCGCACAAAATATATCTACTCTCGATTCCTCTTGGACGCCAGCTTAAGAAAATTCTTAAACAAATTTTATTGTGAGTTATCGAGAATAGATACAAGGTGGTTACCCGGTCGTAGCCGTAGTGGAAAACAATTTGGCAGAGGGGCGGAGTCAAACAAATACAAAATAAATTATCAACACTAAGGGAAAATTCGGAATAACAAAAATATTTATTTAATAAAACAAATTATAGAAATTTAAATAATTGAATTAAAATGACATTAGAAAAAGATTCCGAAAAATAGATTACAAAATTTCTCGTCCTTCTCGAGATTGCAGGTTTTACAAAATAGTTTCTTTTCGATATAATTTTCAGACAAGATAAAATCCTATTAATCTTTTGTTAACCGTCTCAACAACAATTTTTAATATTATAAATAAATCTTAACCTAAGGACTCTCGCTGAACGAAAAGATAGAATTCCTCTCGGCAATTCGAAATATTAAACAACGGAAAAATACGGCAGTTTTTATACCGTGACTGAACGTTAAAGCAATTTCTTTTCAAACACGAACGTACCCCGAAACAATATCGCTCTTTAATTCTATAATTCGTCACATTAATTCCAATAAAATAGAGCTCGTTTTCGACACAAAAATACACAAAATAATGAAAGCGAGACGACGGCTCACCGCTACGGTTTCAGAGATGCGAAATCTGGAAAAGGACCACAGATTTTCGACTCGATAATTCCGGTGATGTCGTATTCTTGAACGGGGTTGGCTACGGCTCGATAAGAAACGTCAGGTCTCGTTGCTGTCCAAAACGAAAGTCCTTTATAAATTATGGAAACGCGATTTTATAGTTTTGGGGCCTAGCCCCCCACCCTTCGCCTACTCGCGGAGTCTAGATTTTTCTCGAACATTCTCGCAAATTCGAATTTCGGTTGAGCGCTACGCTGGCGAACGTTGACCCTTTCCAGCCGAGATTTTCCGAAGACTCCCGATGCTGTTAGACGCACCTCGTGAGATTCGACAGCTCTGGGTGAGGGCTTCGAGCTAGCGACCACTCTCGATTTGATTTTCGCGATCCACCGACGACAATAAGAGACGACCTTGACGCGGCCTATGCCTTCCCACACAGACGATACGATGATACCAATGACCAGAATATTCTCGATGTTTTTCCTCGCTCTTTCTCTCGATGTCTCGTGACCGTCGCTCGCTCGTATAAAATAAAATAATCGAAAATAAACTTAATATCGGGAAATACTCTCGCATTTGACCAACAATCATTTTCTCGAGAGGAATTCTTCGTCGCTACCCGACGTCTCCTCCCGTGCCGTGTCAATGTTTTACTTTTAATGACGTGGACAAATTTACCACGTCACAACACCTCCCCCCCTATGAAAAAGGACGACCCGGCCGATAAAGACCGAAGCCTCGCTTTCAAAAATTTACTTGGAGGAAATGATCTTTAAATTATTGTTTCAAGGCACGTCTCTCTCGAGAAAATTCCTGTGGTCAAGTTGCATGAAATAAATAATCAATAAATAAAGTAAACAATTACCGAGTAAGTTTTTCGTTCCTTCCGTCACCCACCGAGATTCCTATTTTCATGCAAAATAAACAAGACAGCACAAAGACAACCTACTAAATAGGACAAAACAAGGGATCCACAGGAACCATAAATAAAACATCAACACAATAGGATTAAATTCTTTGGTCGGGCTAAAGCCCTGGTAATCTCGTTTTTTATTAAACCAAAGATAAGATTTTATAATATCCTATTATTTATTACAATAAAGATAGGATATAATCCTTATTCATGACCCCTTGTAACCATTACATTTTACAACTTTTCCTCTCCGGTCCATGGTTCCTTATTTCGGTACCATTCGGCACATTTCCTGCACGTTCGGACGGTAACCCCCAATTGACCGCAAGCAAAACAAAAGCCTCCTGGCCTTACTGGCTGAGGACATTTCGACGCTCTATGCCCTAACTCCGCGCAATTCCAACACCCCATCCAGGGAGTTGGCGGTGGTCTCGGTATTTCCTTTTTCTCTATCCTCTCTTCACTTGATATTATCTCTTTCGGCAACTCCAAAGGACCTTCAATCGGTTGAATTTCGCCGATTTTTTCCACAGCTTTGAGGTCACCTTCACACAACCCTTTTTTCTTTGACAATACGTATGAACTACTTAGGTTCCAGGCAGAAACCGGCCCGAACCCTCGCGATATCAACCAGAGATGCCTTCCTGCCCACTTTTTCATCATTACCCAATCTTCCTCCGTCCATGGTGTAGGCGGCGGGAACAAGTTAGGTTTTGGCTACGAAGACAAATGTTCGTCAGTCTCTAATGGCTCTAAATAAGATTTTAAATCCTCTATCGCTACTTTACTTATTCTCCCCACTCTCTCACCCTGTACCGCATACACCACGGGAGATAGTATTCGTACGATACGAAACGGACCTGAATATTTGGTTGCTAATTTCGCTGCGATATTTTGGGCTGCTGACGATAATATTCTCTGTTTTCGCAACACTAAATCTCCCACCTCAAATGTTCTATCGCGTCGGTGTTTATTATACTGTAAAGCTTGGCGTTGATAAGCTTCCTCGAGATCATGCATTACTCTCATTCTCAAATCACCTAATCCACGCATTCTCTCGGACCAATCTTCGAGCGGTAACATTTCGATTTCTACCACATTCTCTTCCTGACGACGATAATAATTGTGAGGCTTGGGCTCACGACCGAAATTTAAAAAGGCAGGCGTGTTTCGAATCGATGTGTGATGCGCGGTATTAAACGCGAAACGAAATTCGGAAAGATGAACGTCCCAGTCTCTATGATCATTTTCGAGAAACGATACAATCATTGTTTTTATAACACGATTGACCCGCTCGACCGGATTTGCCTGAGGGTGATAAGGAGGTGTAGTGGTGTGATAAACACCCCGATCCGCTAATACCGATTTTAAATGATTATTATTAAACTCTGTACCGTTGTCCGTTAAAACGACTTGAGGTGTACCCCAACGCGAAAAAACTAGTTCCTCTAACTCTTCACCTATTTTCTTTCCGGTAGCTCGTTTTAAAGGACAGACCTCAATCCATTTCGTAAATAAATCCTGAATCACGAGTACGTAAATATTACCGGAACGACTAGGCGGAAACGGTCCCATAATATCCATGGCTACGACAGACCATGGCTCTTCTACTATTCGACGACCCATGAGACCGAGAGGCGGTAGTTGTTCGACCTTGGCTCTCTGGCAAACTCCACAATGTTTTACGTACCGAGCTACTTCTCGAAACATTCGTGGCCAGAAATAGGATTGAAAAATTCTTTCATACGTTTTCTGTACACCAAGGTGACCCGCTTGAACCTCGTCATGACACTCACGCAACACCTCTCGACGAGCGTAACGTGGCACAACGAGTTTCCACTCAGAATCATCTCCATCGGCAATCACACGACGAGCTACACGACGACAAATATAAAGTCGACCTTGTCGAACTTTATAATTCGGAAAACGACCCGGTTTCGCTAAAACGTCCCGGAGTCTTTGATAGTACCAAGGGTCGTCCGCTTCCGTTACCGGTCGCGGCACGACACCGACAGGTAGCAAATAATTTGGTTGCGGGTCCTCACTCACCAAGTTCACGATAGCTGGTTGTTCGTTTTCAAACATTCGAGACAAAGCATCAGGCACGTGATTAAGCGCACCCTTACGATACTCAATCTCGAAGTCATATTGAGCTAATTGTAGTGCCCAACGAGCTAATCGACCCGTTGGTTCCTTCAAATTTCTCAACCACCGCAAACTATGATGATCCGTAATTACGGTGAACGGATATCCCTCTAAATAGGCTCGAAATTTCTTAATCGCCCAAATTATTGCCAAACATTCTTGTTCCGTCGTCGTATAATTCTTTTCGGCCGCCGAAAGTGTTCTACTGGCATACGCGATCGGATGTTCGATACCGTCGATTTCCTGAGTTAAAACCGCGCCTAAGCCCGTCATACTCGCGTCAGTTTGTAAAACAAATTTCAACGAAAAATCTGGGCACGATAACGTCGGAGGATTCGCTAGAGCTTCTTTTAATTTTTCGAATGATTCCTGTTGTTCTTTGCCCCAAACCCACGATTGACTCTTTTTCGTTAAGCGAGTAAGCGGCTCGGCAATCTCCGCAAATTTCGGAATGAATCTACGGTACCACGAGCTCATGCCTAAAAATCGACGTACAGGTTTTATACTCGAGGGGACTGGAAACTCTCTAATCGGACTCGTTTTCTCCGGATCTACCTGCAATCCCTCACGATTCACGAGAAAACCAAGATATTTTACTTCGCGACAACAAAATTCGCATTTTTCGGGATTGATCTTTAATCCTGCGCTCATGATTTGATCAAAAACGCGCTTAAGCCATTTTAAATGCTCCTCAAAAGTCTCGGTCACGATAATAATATCGTCTAAATACGCGAATGCATGAGGTTCCATTTCCGGTCCGATGATTCTATCTAATAATCTCTGAAATGTCGCAGGAGCTCCGGTAAGACCAAACGGCATTCTTTTAAATTGGTATAATCCGCGACCCGGTACAGTAAAAGCTGTTATTTCTTTCGAGTCTTCATTCATCGGGATTTGGTGAAACGCGGCACTAAAATCAATTGTCGAAATATATTTTGCCGAACGTAAGCGATCTAAAATCTGTGACATATACGGTAGAGGATAAGCGTCTTTTTTCGATACGTCATTCACTTTTCGAAAATCTAAACAAAACCGATACTTATTATTCGATTTCTTTATCATGACGATCGGGCTAGACCAATCGCTGTGCGATGGTTCAATTATATCCTCTTCTAATAATCTATCAACTTCCTCGTAAATGGCTTCGCGAATAATTGGAGTTACCGGATAATATCTCTGTTTTATCGGTCTTGCGTTACCGACATCGATCGAATGAGTAATTAAGTTCGTTTTTCCCGGAACGGTACTTAAAAGTTTAAGCTCTTTTTCCAAAAATGACGCAAGACGAGAGCTTTCACTACGATCTAATTCTGAAATTCCGAGTAAAATGGCTGCCTGCTCCGGACTATTACATGATAAATACTGAAACTCGCGCTCAGGTTCTCCACTGAAATACCAAACTCGTTTCCGATAATCTGTCACCACGCCGAATTCATCTAAAGCATCGAGACCGAGAAGCAAGGGGACCGGTAAGTCCGGATGTACTCGACCTACGATTTTGCACTCGCGATTTTGTAACTGACAAAGGAACTCGATTTCCTCGTCACAAAAGATTTTCTGACTATTCGCGATAGTACTCGGACGCGGTGTGGTTTTACGACGCGATAATCCTAACCGAGCAGCCAACAATAACGCTTCTTCTCCTAAAAATGTATTGGTAGATCCACTGTCAAACACGGCCGGCAAAACATGACCCAATATACTAACTTTCACAATTAAAATCGGCCGAGATTTAATTCCGTTCAGTGGACTACACAAATACTCTCTAATGTGAGATGGTAACTCAAAATCTTCGAGGGGTTTATTATTTTCCGGGGTTCCACCTCCCCTCACTGGCTTTCCCCGGTCGAGTTTCCCTTACACGTGTGGGGATCACGAATCGTAACTTCTTTTGTACCGCATCGATAACAATATTTGGTACGCGGCGCGAGACACGCGGAAGCCCTATGATTTCCCCCTCCACAATTCCAACATTTTAAGCCTTCCTTCGAAGAACTCACAGCTGATTGATTGGGAGGTCGAGAATTCGATTTGTTTTCGAACGACTTTTTCTTTCGATTGGATCGAGAAGGACCCGGCTTTTGTATTTTCGGCGGCGGTACGGAAGGATCGAAATTTGCAAATGATTTACTTTCGTTTTTCGAAGACTGGGGAGGCGGATGATACGCGAAATCGGGGTGTAAAGCCCGTTCCGGTGGCGGAGGAGGTTGACGATACTTTTCGTCCTCCACACTCTGCTCAATTCCTCGCGCTCTAGTCTCGAGATCGTTAAAATCCCGCACCGTACCGAACTGAATGAAGAATTTCAATTTCGAATGCATATTCTTCCACACGTACATTAATTGTTCCTCGATACACAACTCAGGTCTAACTCGCTCCATCATTGCTCTCATACACGTTAAATAAACCGGAAAAGGTTCATGCGTTCCTTGCGTTCGTTTTGAAATCTCGTCTCTCAAAGCCATCTGATAGTTCGGCCTACCGAAACGACTGCGCATCGCTATCTCAAGGTCCGCCAAAGAACGAAAACTCGCACGATTCGTCCGATACCACCACAACGCTGTATCGCGAAGGAAAAACTCTAAACAATCTAACAAATCAGTATCATTAGCCGGAAGCATGCGTCGACCACGTTCAATCAATAGCAAAAAATGTTCTACATCTTCTCCAATTTTTCCCGAAAAATTTATACCCCATTTTCGAAGCATTTCGTACGTCGAACGCATGTTGGATACTTCCGGTAACGTTTGAGAATTATTTCGAGGAGACGAATGAGACGGTAAATTGAAATTTCTACTATTATTTTCCATAAAACGATTATTTTGATCAAATTCTCCCGAATCACGCCCCGCCGGTGTCGTAACTCGGTCTTGTGTCCCTATCGAAGCCATATTTTCATTTCCTGTTCGTAGTTCCCCCCTTAAATCCTCGTTTAATCGCGGCTGACGATAGATAACATTTTCCGAATTATTTATAATTTCATTACTAAAAGGATTAGTTAAATTCAAGGGTTGTGCATTATTCTCGTTATTATCGCGTGTCACGTTTCTTGTCCCCGTTTCTATTCCACTATCCGGCAATCCCCGCGATAGATTTGATTCGCACAGCTGATCGCGCGAAGTCGAGGCTCGAGCGTCAGCGGTTACCGGCTCGCGTCTCGGTGGTGTATGACGTAGCGGAAACATTTTCACGAAATCACGAAAACGATGCAATAAACGAAGATTTTTCGCGATTACTAACAAACCCGAATCGAGAAGAAAAAATTATAATCCTTTTTAACAAGACCAAATCGCCAGAGAAAGGAAAGGAAAAGAAAAAATATATATAGCTTCGATATCCACGCGCGAAAACACGTATTACATAATTTTCGTATCGAGACTCTACTGTATAGTAATATTATCGAAGTCGTGTGTACGAAGTCTCGTGTTATGTTTCTCACACCCTATTCTCTCTCTCTCCCTTTCTCACTTACGCGCGGCGCTCCCAACACACGTATTCTCGTGACGACGCTCTCACACACGGCACTCGCGACACGCACACTCGCGTCGAGATACCGGCACTTCTCGAAAACAAGAATACGTTAGGTTGACCCGTTTGTGAGGGCGAAAAACAAAATATATAAAATTCGCGAAATTATGATGACCCGTTGGTGAGGGCAATATCCTAAATTCCTACCCGCGAATTTACGTAGGCCCGTTGGTGAGGGCAAAACAACGCGAAAAAAATATATGATGGCCCGTTGGTGAGGGCTAACAAACGCGAAAAAAAATTTTATTACGAAGGCCCGTTAGTGAGGGCGAAAAAACGCGCACAAAATTTTTCACTGGCCCGTTGGTGAGGGCAATACACAATACAATACAAGCCCGTTGGTGAGGGCACAGGATGAGAGAGATAGTACTAACTACTTCGATAAATATTGCTAATTATAAAATAATATTCAAGATTACCAAATCACACAAATAGTCAATGCTATCAACTTTTGCAGATAAATAAGTTAATAAATACGATGAACAGGGTACCGAGCTGAGCTTGAGCTCGTAGCAAGGTCAAGACAACAAAAAAAAACGTATCAATATTCACGAATTCCCCTGCGAATTGAAATCAATAATAATTAAAACTTACAAGATTTTTATTCTCCATTCTTACACTCTCTCGTCCCTCGATACTTCTCTTCCGATACGAAATATTTATTTCTCCGGCACCTTGCTCTTACCCGTCTTCTGAGGCACTGAAGAGTCACGCGTTAAGCGTGAGAACAGCGCCAATCTTTTCGTTAAATTACGCACTGTGGCGCTAATGCTTGGCCCTTGCTCGGATTTCTCGCCAAGCAGGTACCAAGGACACAATAACATGAACACAAAACATACAGTACACAGACGACAAGTATCTAGAATTGTCGAATTCTGCGATTATAATGTGACGAAATAATATGCGATAGACACAACACAGAATAATATAATACGAAATGTGACGGTTAACATCTGATCATGACATTTCTTTTCTCAAGATAAATAAAATTTTTCTTTCAGAATTTTTTTTTTTTTTTTTTTTTTTTTTTTTTTTTTTTCCAACGAAATTATGCTCGAGAAAATTTTTCTTGAATTCACCACAATAATTTTTAATAAGAAACTTAATAATACCGGTACTAAATCTCGTAACTTTTTTTTCAAATAAAATCTCTAATAAATTATTTAAATAAACCTTTCGGAATATTTTATACGATATTTTTGCCAACTTGAGCCCCACGTTGGGCGCCAAAATTTGTAACGACTTTTTCCAAGAGTCGCACAAAATATATCTACTCTCGATTCCTCTTGGACGCCAGCTTAAGAAAATTCTTAAACAAATTTTATTGTGAGTTATCGAGAATAGATACAAGGTGGTTACCCGGTCGTAGCCGTAGTGGAAAACAATTTGGCAGAGGGGCGGAGTCAAACAAATACAAAATAAATTATCAACACTAAGGGAAAATTCGGAATAACAAAAATATTTATTTAATAAAACAAATTATAGAAATTTAAATAATTGAATTAAAATGACATTAGAAAAAGATTCCGAAAAATAGATTACAAAATTTCTCGTCCTTCTCGAGATTGCAGGTTTTACAAAATAGTTTCTTTTCGATATAATTTTCAGACAAGATAAAATCCTATTAATCTTTTGTTAACCGTCTCAACAACAATTTTTAATATTATAAATAAATCTTAACCTAAGGACTCTCGCTGAACGAAAAGATAGAATTCCTCTCGGCAATTCGAAATATTAAACAACGGAAAAATACGGCAGTTTTTATACCGTGACTGAACGTTAAAGCAATTTCTTTTCAAACACGAACGTACCCCGAAACAATATCGCTCTTTAATTCTATAATTCGTCACATTAATTCCAATAAAATAGAGCTCGTTTTCGACACAAAAATACACAAAATAATGAAAGCGAGACGACGGCTCACCGCTACGGTTTCAGAGATGCGAAATCTGGAAAAGGACCACAGATTTTCGACTCGATAATTCCGGTGATGTCGTATTCTTGAACGGGGTTGGCTACGGCTCGATAAGAAACGTCAGGTCTCGTTGCTGTCCAAAACGAAAGTCCTTTATAAATTATGGAAACGCGATTTTATAGTTTTGGGGCCTAGCCCCCCACCCTTCGCCTACTCGCGGAGTCTAGATTTTTCTCGAACATTCTCGCAAATTCGAATTTCGGTTGAGCGCTACGCTGGCGAACGTTGACCCTTTCCAGCCGAGATTTTCCGAAGACTCCCGATGCTGTTAGACGCACCTCGTGAGATTCGACAGCTCTGGGTGAGGGCTTCGAGCTAGCGACCACTCTCGATTTGATTTTCGCGATCCACCGACGACAATAAGAGACGACCTTGACGCGGCCTATGCCTTCCCACACAGACGATACGATGATACCAATGACCAGAATATTCTCGATGTTTTTCCTCGCTCTTTCTCTCGATGTCTCGTGACCGTCGCTCGCTCGTATAAAATAAAATAATCGAAAATAAACTTAATATCGGGAAATACTCTCGCATTTGACCAACAATCATTTTCTCGAGAGGAATTCTTCGTCGCTACCCGACGTCTCCTCCCGTGCCGTGTCAATGTTTTACTTTTAATGACGTGGACAAATTTACCACGTCACAATATATATATATATATATATATATATATATATATATATATTGAGACGAACCATACCACCCGTCGATAGCGAAACACCGCATTACCGACACAGCAACGCGCGACTTCAATTATCGATCAATCGCGGCGCCAGCGTCCGGGCGCGTCTATCGACCTAAAGCCGTATAGATCATATATGAATTAAATTTTGTTGAAATTTATTATAAAAACTTTGCTTTCTCTATACATTATTAAAAAAATCTCATGAAAAATCATTTTACAAAACGAAGGATGAAAATCTCAGGTTAAAATCATTCAGAAATGTAAGAAAATTTTACATTATAAATTGAAGTGTTTATTTCAAATTCAAATGCGATCTCGCGCCAGAGTCGCAGCAGCCAATTGCGTAAAGTGGCCAATCAACTCATACCGCAAGCAGCAAATCAGAAAAATACTCATTTATTATTGGCCATAACGAATTTTCACACTTGCGCAATACTAAATACGATCGATTCAACCAATCAAAGAATTTTCACGAATAGCAAATCAGAAAAATAATCGATTACCATTCGCGACCGCCAAACATCAGTCATAAGGCGACCAATAATAAGTAACGTCGAGCGAACGAAAACCAATCGATGGAATTCGTGAAAATAATTAGGCTCAAGAGCGAATCAGGAAATAAGGCGCAATCCCGCCAAATCATTATCATTATTTTCTATTGTTCCTATGAGTATAAGAAGGGCAAGTACAGAGGGCTAAAGGCAGTCTAGTCCTCATCACGCTAGACTCGCTTTCACTACTCGTGAGTACTGGTCCTTATCAAGCCAGGCTCACTTACGCAATTCACAGGTACTGGTCCTCATCACGCCAGGCCTGTTCAACTCATAATCAATCAGTCTTAGAGAGATACTCTCAGACGACCAACTAAAAGAATAATTCCACCACTGTGAAGAGGGCGGGTTCCATGCGGCTCCGTGTGGAAACCAGATTCTTCCTGTGAGTACCAAATCTAGTTCGGGGGGGCCGGGGCCATGCGATTCCGTTTGGTCTCAAGATCCCTGATAGATTTCCCGTAACCTTAACCTCCTACCTTATCGCGTCTGGAGGGCTGGGGCAGTTCGGGGACGTTCGGCCCTAAGATTCTGGATGTTCCACCTTAAGTAAGTTGTCTGAGTAGGTTTTAGAAGTTGTTTAAAGAAATTGAAAAAGAGAATATAAAAATTTAAAAGTTAAAGTTTTTAAAAAAGGAGAATATGCATCACGGCTGATTGGTTACAAATTTACAACAGCCCAATTATTAAAGAATTTAAAATTTAAATTGTGAAATAAAAACTAGATTGCGAAGCTATTGGGAATGTAAAATTAGTTTGCGAAATTAAAAATAAATTTGCGAAACCATTGGGAATCTAGAAACGAGTTTACGAAACTAAAAATTAGTTTGCGAAGCCATTGAAAATCTAAAAATTAGTTTGCGAAATTATCGGAAATTTAAAGTTAGTTTGCGAAATTAAAAATTAGTTTGCGAAACTATTGGGAATTAAAAAGACTAGTGTGCGAAACCAATGGAATTTAAAAATAAGTTGCGAAACCATTTGGAATTTAAAAATTAGTTTGCGAAACTATTGGGAATTTAAAATTAGTTTGCGAATCCCAAAATTCGGATGCGAAATTATTTACGAAATAAAAGTTTGATTTGATAAGTCATCTGCAGTTATTAATTGTGAAGCAAACCGCAAATTTCATTCATTAAAATTGCGAGATTGTTAAATCTATAAAATTAGTTGTTATATTTAAATTCATGGCGAAGATTGTTAAGTTATGTAATCGAATCAATTGCGAATCCAAAATTATTGCGTGCGATTTAAAATTAGCATTTTGAGAAAAATACCGGAAGTAAAGAAAAATTTGAACAAAGACAAATCTATGTTTTACACAATACACACATACAAAACAATATTTGATTGAATAAAGATTTTGTTTGTTTTTGCACCAAAATTTCATCACACTCTTGTTCTTCTTTCATGCCCGCTCCTTTATCTTTTAAGAAGCTCGAATCTACGCGTAACGGCGTGCTCTAGCACAAAATCGTACCGTTACAAATTTGGCGCCCAACGTGGGGCGGGCATCGCTAAAGAACAGCAAGGGTAGCTGTCCAAATAATTAATTTAATGAAAATTATTAAAAGTCTCAAAATGGCAGAAAACAAAAATCAAATGGATAACGCTACGGCAGACTCAGGGTATCAAAATCCCGAAAATGATAGACAAAATAATGATTTCACTACCACGCTTCCTCCTCCAGGCACAAGAGACATATTCAGTGAAAGTAGGGCAAATTTTGGGGAAAATTTAGAAATTAATACGGGAAATGATAATAAAGAAAATAGGTTAGAAGAATTCGGCACTCCGAAATCAGATCGCGGAAAAATAGAGTTAGGTGAGATTAATAACCAATTATTTGCCAGTTTAATTGAATCAATGCAAGAAATGAAAAACCAGGTACAAAGCATGGCTAATGAGATGGCAAGAAATAACGAAGCCACCAGCGAGTTGAGAACCGATTTCTCTGAAAAACTAATAATAATGCAAGCTAAGATCGCATCAGATGTACATAAAATCTATGATCCTATCAAAAGACACGTGACAGGTCTTACTAGGATGGTGCAGGAAAACGAAGCAAAGAGCGCAGTCACGGAGGTCAATGTTGCCCAAATTCAATTGGACGTAAACGCGATAAGAAAACGTATAGGAAATCTTGAAAATAATATTAAAATCCATAGTCCAAACATTGAAAGCACGAGAATCATTCCGCGGCCTAGTGAAATAATAACAAACAATGAAAATTCAGATGATGAGGATGACAGCCATGAAAGGCGAAAGTTTCGGAATGAAACCACCTCTCATCTGAATAAAATAAAAATTAAGCCCCCAACTTTTGACGGGTCAAGCAACAAACGTCCAATTAAATTTATAAAAGAATTTAGGCAGTATTGTGAGGTCACGAACCCAACGCTAGTTGAAATGAAATATTTACTGGGGCAGAGTTTTGAAAAATCAGCTAAAGAATGGTGGGTCTTGATTGAGGATCAAGTTGATAGTCTCGACGATGTTGAAAAAAAATTCGTGAATCGGTTTTGGAGCCACGACGTGCAACGGAAAGTACGTAAAGATCTAGAATTCGGGAAATATCCGGAAAAAGACAAAAAACTAACAAGAGTCGAGTATACAATCCGTACGTTCGGAGCGGCTCGAGATTTGATTCCCCCTCCGAGCGATTCAGACATCGTGGCTTCACTATCGCAACACTTCACCGAGGAGATCCGAGCCACGATCATAAGTCGTGGGTTCGAGACCCTTGAGAAATTGATCGAGTTTCTGGAAAAACTCGATCAAAGCGGGCCGGTCAACACCGCCAATAAGGAGGAGACACCGCAAACCCCTCCTAATCAAAAACAAAGCAGCGATCAACGTCCATTCCGTATGCCCCAAAATAATTGGCATAATTCGGGGGGCTATCAAAATAACTTCAATCGGGGTAACCCGAATTGGCAAAATAATCGCCAGGGTAACCAAAACCCAAATCAAAACAATAACGGGGGTTATAACAATTGGAATAACCCACAAAACCGTTATCAAAATCCGAATTACAATCAGAGGCCGAATAATGGCAATTTTAATCAACAAAATGGGGGGCCAAACGGGCAAAATCGCACAAATTACCATTCAAATCAAAATTGGAGTCCTCCGACTCAAAATCGGGGCCCACCTCAAAATAACCCAGGGTATCGGCCGCCCTCTAATAATAACGATCAACCGATTCAAATAATAGAGACTTCGCCAGAACCACAACCTTCAACCTCGAACACGGGAAACGCGTAGGCGTTGTACCCGCGTTAAATCAAAAAGTAAAAATAGGTAAAGATGAGCGAGGTACAACGATAAACGAAAATAAGAATAATGATCAAAATAAAAACGATGCGTTAGAATTAAACCTCGTAAGTGAGATACCGATTAATACAATTTTTACCGATACTCGAGAATTTTTAATGGGAGAGGAGATCAACGCAGAGGAAGTCCCAATAATTGAATGCCCTGAGATTTATGCCAAAATTGAGGGAATACAGGTGACTGCTCTCATTGACTCAGGTTCCAAGGTGACTACGATTTCGGAAGAATTTTATCTTGAAAATAGAGAAATTTTGAAAAATTGTCCTCTTTTGCCTGTGACGGGAGTCACGGTAAAGGGTACAATTAAAGGTAAAATGACCAAAATTAAGTATCAAATAATGGCTGTGACTCAAATTGGCACAATTAAAACATTCATAAAATTTTTGATTATACCTGGCTTAATAAGAGATGTATTACTGGGAGTAGATTCTTTGCGACCTTTAAAAACTTTGATTGATTTAGGAGATATGAGTCTCCAAGTAAAATATAATGATGTGGTGGAAGTCATCCCCACAGTGGAGTTAAAAGAGGAAATTTTGATGAATAAAGTTGAAGAGAATAAGAAAGAAAGTAATATTGTAAAAAGGGGAGAAATGGAAATAATAGAAGATGTTAATGAAGAAGTTAGAGAAGTTGAAAAAAATGTTGAAGTAGTCGGGAGAATTAAAGAAGAAATAATTAGAGAAGATTTTGTCAAAAAGGTGGTTGGAGAAGTTGAAAAAATAGTTGAGAAGGGAGGGAAGAATGTTATTGAAGAGAAAGCTGTTGAGGAGAAAGATAAAGAATTAAAGGGTGAATCAAACAAAGAAAGAGAAAGTAGAAGGGAAATTATTAAGCCAGCGTCACAATTTAAAGAAGAAATCATTAAAGAAATTATTCAGCCAGTCCAAAGTTTGAGTTTTAATAATCAAGATAATGATGAAATAACAATAGAAGAAATAAACGAAATCGTAGATCAAACCAGGCTCTCTGAAAATGAGAAACAAATTCACAAACAGATTTTATGGAACAGAAAACATGTCTTCCGTAAAAATACAGGTCGAATTTCAGTCTATGAGCATGAATTAAAAATAACGACAGATAAACCCATAGTCGCCCATGCCTATGAGGTGCCGCTAATACATAGAGAAAAAGTTGATAAAGAGATAGAAAAATTATTAAAATATGGAATTATACGAAGATCGAGTAGTCCTTGGGTTAATCCAATCATACCAGTTATCAAAAAAGACGATTCTGTTAGATTGTGTCTAGATGCCAGGAAATTGAATCAAGTTATGGAAAATAATCATGAGTCAGTACCAAACATCGAAGAGGTTTTTCAAAAATGTCATTCAGCTAAAATCATGACAACACTAGATTTAACGAATAGTTTTTGGCAAATTCCATTGCACCCAGACTCAATGAAATATACGGCTTTTCGTTACCGCGGTAAAGTTTATGAATTCACAGTAACTCCATTTGGTCTTAAAACAAGCACAGCCGCCTTATTGAGGGGACTTGACATTGTTTTGCATGGTCTAGGTGACCACGTGATTAATTTTGTCGATGATCTATTGTGTATCTCAACTAGCTTCGAAGAACACATGCAACATTTGGATGAACTTTTGGAAAGATTAGATAGTCATGGCATGACCATCAAATTGAAAAAAGCAAGATTTTTTAGGAAAGAAGTAGAGTTTTTAGGTCATATTTTAACCACAAAGGGTATAAAACCTCAGCCCGAAAAAATTCAAGCCATTCATGACTTTCCTGCTCCGAGGAATTTAAAACAATTAAGGGGTTTTCTGGGTTTAATTAACTACTACACGAAATTCACAAAAAATCATGCTGTAGAAACGATCCCTCTTTTAAAACTATTAAGAAAAGAAGTAAAATGGAATTGGGGCAATGAAGAAAAAATCGCTTTCCAAAAGGTCAAAGATTTGTTCGTAGAGAATGTTCTTCTGAGACATCCCGATCCGAAGAAAGAATATATTTTGCAGACAGACGCAAGTAACTATGCTTTGGGGGGCACTCTGGCCCAATATGATAATGATAATGAATTGGGGGTCATAATGTTTACAAGCCGAACATTAAAGGGACCAGAATTGGCATACACGACCACGGAAAAAGAGCTACTTGCGATCGTATGGTCATTAAAAAAATTAAGAACGTATCTTTTTGGAGCTAAAATTCGAGTCATTACAGATCATCAAGCCATAACTTTCTTGAAAAACAGCCAATTGCTAAGCGAACGGTTAACGAGATGGATCCTAGCTATCCAAGATTATAACATCCATTTTGAATATGTTCCTGGAGCAAGAAATGTAGTTGCGGACGTTTTGAGCCGATTAAATCCACCCGACACGGGAGGCAGAAAAGGTAAAGAATTAACAATTGGAACAATGCTAGCTACCAAGCCGTCAAGAGAGTTAGAATCAATGATTAAAAACATCTCAGATTGGCAAACGAGAGATAATAAAATTAGAGAAATAAAGGAAAGGATTGCAAATCAAGAAAACTATAAATTTCAGATAAAAAATAATATTCTATTAAAATCAAACAAGGCCGTTTTACCAAAAGAAATTTTCCATCGCCTAGTTTCCGAAACACATCAAATGTATGGCCACATTGGAGCAAAAAAAGTTTGGAAAATCATTAATGAAGATTTCACTTATCCAAAAATCTATCATTCAGTTAGACAAATTCTCTCGTTTTGTGATTCATGTCAAAGAAATAAAGTACCGAATCAAAACTCATATGCCGCACAGCAAAATATCATTCCAGAAGGACCTGGAGATATTGTGTCAATTGATTTCTTTGGTCCCTTGCCAGCCTCGCAAGGCGGAATGAAACACATCCTTGTCACAATCGATGCATTTTCAAAATTTGTACAATTATATCCTTTAAAAACTGCTACTGCTCCAGCAACAATAAACAAAATATTTAATCATTACATTCCAGAATTTGGCAAACCAAGAAAACTACAGTTTGACCACGGAACACAATTTACATCTCGTTTATGGCTCGCTAAATTAGCAAGTGAGGGTATTCAGCCCGTTTTTTCGTCCATCAGACATCCACAGGGCAACATTGTTGAAAGAGTTAATCGAGAAATAGGTAGATTTTTTAGAACATTCTTGATTGATAAACACACCGATTGGATAAAATGGGTAAACGTCATCCAAGATTGCATGAACGAAACGTATCACGAAACGACCGAAATGACTCCTATAGAAATTCAAAAGAACGAAAAACCTCAAAGAATTTGGAAAAATTGGCTAAATATCGAAAAAGAAGAAAATGTGGAAAATGAAATAGTAGAAAGAAGGTTTATGCTTGCTAGAGACAGAATAGAAAGAAAGGGAAAAAAAAGAGCAGAAAAATTTGACCAAAAGCATAAATTGATTCAATTTCGAGTGGACGATTTAGTCCTAGCAAAAGCATGCAATGTCAGCGATCCTATCAACAAAAAAATGGCGAAATTTTTCTCAATTTATGAGGGGCCATATCGAATTAAAAAACAGGTTGCCGCCGCAACATTTATATTAGAAAATCTTGAAAATGCAACCGAAAGAGGGATGTATCATGCTGCAAATTTAAAAAGATACAAAATTGAGAACAGAAATTATAATAACCGTCAGTAGATAGAAGACGGATAAACGTCAAGTCAATAATTAACAAAAACAAAAAGATAGGAAAAGTAGAGTCACGGAGATATAATAAGGCTAATTTTCAAATTTCAGATAAATTAGAACCAGCATAAAAAAAAAAGACGACGAGGAAATAAACTTAAAACAAATTGAACCCTTGAGCAGGTCTCGTCTAAAAATAAAAAAGTAAGGTTATATTCAGTATATACGGTGGCGGGCAAAAATGTATCAAATGATAGGAACTAAGTTGAATAAAATTATATGATTTAGAAAACAAAATGGATAAGTCAACACAGACAAAAAACGCTGTCTGCCGGCGGCATTTCGGTATGCAGACCGGGGGCGCTGGAATAAGCGAAGAGATTGAGGAGAAAAAAATAATAGAAGTCGAGAGTTTCGAGAGGAAATTCAAAATACTAAAAAAGGTGAGAAAAGGGACCAAAAGATCGACGGGGACTCAGTCTGTGCCATTGAAGGAGAAGGGTGTTCAAACCCTTATATGGCATCTGACCCTCGTCGATATTGATCAAAGTCGTCGGTCGGACCCTGATAGGGTCAGGGACTTCCGGTTCTGCCATCTCTTCAAAGAGATGACCGTCCCGAGAGCACTCTCCCCTGTCCGGGATGAACCCGGGGAATTCAGGTTGCCAATCACGACGGGGGAATGGAGAGGGAGAAAAAGACAAGAAAGAAGAATAGAAAGCGAACAAGAACAACGAAGCAGGATTAGGGAGAAGGAAAAAAGAGAGAGGGAAAGATACAATGAAGAGACAAGTAAAAACAAGGAATGGATGGAATGGAGGCCAGAGGAATTCTATTGGGAAGAAAGGGAGAATGAAAGTGAAAAGGCAGGAGGAGGTTAGGAGTGAAAATGACTAAAATGTAAATATTTTTCTTTATAGAGTACAAAGAAAAAAGAATGATTTTTTTTTACTGTGATAAAAATTTGTTAAAAGTGATCAAAACAAAAAGACTATTTATTTTTTTTGTTATTTGCCAACGAGCAAACTAGATACATTTTTTTTATTCTTTGTTATTTGCCAACGAGCAAACTCTATACATTTTTTTTTATTCTTTGTTATTTGCCAACGAGCAAACTCTATACATTTTTTTTATTCTTTGTTATTTGCCAACGAGCAAACTTTATACATTTTTTCTATGATTAAGAAAATGAGTCAAAAAAAAAAAAAAAAAAAAAAAAATTTACAAAAGATAAAACAGAGCCACATATTTTTTTTGGACAAGCGTCATGAATTATATTATTTTTTTTTAGTCCACAAACCAAAGAATTGTTTTTTTTTTGAGGCTATACAAGCAAAAAGTTATTTTCTTTGATTTATACATTTTTTTTTTAGCAAACAAATTGGGTTGCTAACAACATCAAAACAAACATTGTAAACATACAATAAACACTCATGTCACAAACACACAAATTCCCGGTGTTTTTCTCCCTCTAAACAATAAAAGTATTATATTGCCATCCTTCTCATTATTATTTTTCTGAAACAATACGCGAGATGATAAATTACCTGAGATTTTCACTTAGATAAAATTGGACAAAGCGATTAGAGAAACAAAGCATATGAAATTGTATAAAACCGAGAGGGCAGCACTCGTACTGAATAGTAGGGACAAAATTGTAAATCCCCACTCCCCAAATCAACGAATCAGCGCATCAACTGCCAAGAGAGGGGAGTCCAACCGAAGGAAGAGTGGGGGACGCCGGAGCAGTATAAAGCTGGCCGATCGGAGCGAAAGCTCACCAGTCTACAACGATCCAAGCCACAGGCAACATCGAGTTTTTAGATCTCATCTGCTCGTATCGAATAGACAAAATGATCCACCAATTTGTACCTGGAGTTCCGATGCCGTCCTCCTGGCCGACGAACTGGGAAGGAACCATCGAGGCCATTATCTTGGAGTTCCTCAACCCGACAAATTTTTCATACACAACCCCGGCAAAGTTTGAGGAGCTGTGTATCTTCGAAGAAGAATTATACATTGACATCGTAGAAGGTTACCATCACCAAAATGCATTACAAAACATCGACCAAATGTACGCCGTGACAAATGGAGATAGTGCCTCCCGCGGCAGATTGATCAACGTCGAGGATGGAGAAGCAACTCTGCTGCTCATGGACAGAGGGATGACTGTCATGTACCCAACCATCGATCTCTACAATCTACCATACGAATACTCAAACGTGCCATCATTTTGCACGAAGGCATATATCACCAATATCAAACCCTTCTATGGGGATCGTTGGGAAGCGACCTGCAGCCGGCATTATAAACACAAACTAGTCAACGAAAGAGCCGAAATAAAAATCATCGGGGACCATCCAACCCTGGACGGTCATGAGGTCGAGCTGTTCATCACTCCGTACCAAATCAATTTGGGCGATAGTCTCGTCAAACACCAATACGCTCAACAAGGCGAATATGCATATTCACTTCGGGATGACATCAAATGTGCCTCATTAACAGAAATTCACAATTTAATAAATGAAGAGGCACCCCAAGAACTTTTCGATCCGATAGACGCTGAGCTGAGACAACTCGAACATCTTCAATTCTTGGATCTGGAAGAAGAACAAGAGAAAGAAGTCGATCTCTTAGACGAGTAGAATCAACAAGAACATCATCATCATCAACAGATCATCGCCCTGTCCTCCCACTGGCCCAATTTAGTATTTTTATTCATCTCCTTTTGAGAACAAAAACACAATTCGAGTCTCAAATTTTCTTTTTGTTCTGGGGGGCGTTGAGACGAACCATACCACCCGTCGATAGCGAAGCACCGCATTACCGACACAGCAACGCGCGACTTCAATTATCGATCAATCGCGGCGCCAGCGTCCGGGCGCGTCTATCGACCTAAAGCCGTATAGATCATATATGAATTAAATTTTGTTGAAATTTATTATAAAAACTTTGCTTTCTCTATACATTATTAAAAAAATCTCATGAAAAATCATTTTACAAAACGAAGGATGAAAATCTCAGGTTAAAATCATTCAGAAATGTAAGAAAATTTTACATTATAAATTGAAGTGTTTATTTCAAATTCAAATGCGATCTCGCGCCAGAGTCGCAGCAGCCAATTGCGTAAAGTGGCCAATCAACTCATACCGCAAGCAGCAAATCAGAAAAATACTCATTTATTATTGGCCATAACGAATTTTCACACTTGCGCAATACTAAATACGATCGATTCAACCAATCAAAGAATTTTCACGAATAGCAAATCAGAAAAATAATCGATTACCATTCGCGACCGCCAAACATCAGTCATAAGGCGACCAATAATAAGTAACGTCGAGCGAACGAAAACCAATCGATGGAATTCGTGAAAATAATTAGGCTCAAGAGCGAATCAGGAAAAAAGGCGCAATCCCGCCAAATCATTATCATTATTTTCTATTGTTCCTATGAGTATAAGAAGGGCAAGTACAGAGGGCTAAAGGCAGTCTAGTCCTCATCACGCTAGACTCGCTTTCACTACTCGTGAGTACTGGTCCTTATCAAGCCAGGCTCACTTACGCAATTCACAGGTACTGGTCCTCATCACGCCAGGCCTGTTCAACTCATAATCAATCAGTCTTAGAGAGATACTCTCAGACGACCAACTAAAAGAATAATTCCACCACTGTGAAGAGGGCGGGTTCCATGCGGCTCCGTGTGGAAACCAGATTTTTCCTGTGAGTACCCGATCTAGTTCGGGGGGGCCGGGGCCATGCGATTCCGTTTGGTCTCAAGATCCCTGATAGATTTCCCGTAACCTTAACCTCCTACCTTATCGCGTCTGGAGGGCTGGGGCAGTTCGGGGACGTTCGGCCCTAAGATTCTGGATGTTCCACCTTAAGTAAGTTGTCTGAGTAGGTTTTAGAAGTTGTTTAAAGAAATTGAAAAAGAGAATATAAAAATTTAAAAGTTAAAGTTTTTAAAAAAGGAGAATATGCATCACGGCTGATTGGTTACAAATTTACAACAGCCCAATTATTAAAGAATTTAAAATTTAAATTGTGAAATAAAAACTAGATTGCGAAGCTATTGGGAATGTAAAATTAGTTTGCGAAATTAAAAATAAATTTGCGAAACCATTGGGAATCTAGAAACGAGTTTACGAAACTAAAAATTAGTTTGCGAAGCCATTGAAAATCTAAAAATTAGTTTGCGAAATTATCGGAAATTTAAAGTTAGTTTGCGAAATTAAAAATTAGTTTGCGAAACTATTGGGAATTAAAAAGACTAGTGTGCGAAACCAATGGAATTTAAAAATAAGTTGCGAAACCATTTGGAATTTAAAAATTAGTTTGCGAAACTATTGGGAATTTAAAATTAGTTTGCGAATCCCAAAATTCGGATGCGAAATTATTTACGAAATAAAAGTTTGATTTGATAAGTCATCTGCAGTTATTAATTGTGAAGCAAACCGCAAATTTCATTCATTAAAATTGCGAGATTGTTAAATCTATAAAATTAGTTGTTATATTTAAATTCATGGCGAAGATTGTTAAGTTATGTAATCGAATCAATTGCGAATCCAAAATTATTGCGTGCGATTTAAAATTAGCATTTTGAGAAAAATACCGGAAGTAAAGAAAAATTTGAACAAAGACAAATCTATGTTTTACACAATACACACATACAAAACAATATTTGATTGAATAAAGATTTTGTTTGTTTTTGCACCAAAATTTCATCACACTCTTGTTCTTCTTTCATGCCCGCTCCTTTATCTTTTAAGAAGCTCGAATCTACGCGTAACGGCGTGCTCTAGCACAAAATCGTACCGTTACAATATATATATCGATAACTATATGTTAAAATTCGCTATTTTAGCTGTTCGAAATTTCGTCATTCGAAAATTTTACCCCCACCCGAATTCATGATTATTGCGCCAGTCAATACGGTCACCGCACCGAGTAGGACACGTAATCATTTTGAAAAGGAGTTGCGCCGATCAGATCGGCCGCAACGAGTTGTGATTGGTGCGCTAGTCAGATAGGCTGCCGCACCGTATCGCGTATATAAATTTACTTTACATTTAACTTTAACAATAAAATTTATATTAAATCTCAATGAGTTTAAATAACTTCTCATATTAATTGAGGGGGTTTAAGGGGATTAATTTTATATTTGAAGAATAAGCGAGTGAGTAATAAAATTAAAAATAAAATGAATAACAAACGACATCGCTGCTGTCTGATGAAGGCTTGCCTCAATCACTTTGACCACCGAATTTTACGTAACTGAGGCGTCGCTCATAATGGCCGCAAGCGACCTTCTCTCTTTTCTCATGGAAAACTCTCTCCATGAAAAATTTATTACAGTAAACATTGCTTTCGTTTATTTCCATACTCTACTCAAGTGGTTTTGGTTTCGAACTTATCTATAAATTATGAAGAGACTCTAACTTGTTTTATTTATTATAGAAGATACCGTCGTAAACACGATTTTAGCAATGGATAATAAAACTCGATGTGAAGAAACATTTTTTTGCATTGAGAATGGTCTTATTTTTTGCAGCTCTGAGTAAATTCAAAGTCATTGCATGAATGTAAGAAATTATTGCATTAAATTATTTTTTCGAACATTATAAACAAGCTTCATGACACAACAACCGCCGTCTCTTGATAAGATATAGCAATAAAATGTTTTACATTTTATTTTTTTAATGAATCTTATTATTTGCAGTTTCTTCAACGTATAGATCAGATTCCCTCTATTGTCTATGTCTAACTATGTCTCTATGTAAACTATGTTTGAGCCCTCTCATTAAACTATAAGAGAGAGTATTATTATTAGATACGGTTAGAAAGAAGGAGCATATTTTCCATGTCGCAAAGAGAATATTCAAGTTGCATTAATATTATTTAATATGTCCGTCGGTTTTCTTAACTCTCGACCATGATTTGAAGTTGACTACGTCTTAATTAGAATAAAAATAATCAGATATCATTTGGAGTTATATTCACTTATGTCAGTGACGTTACCAAACTCCCTAGCCCAAGCGTATAGAGTTAACATAGACGCGAAACAAGGGGTTAAATTTCAAACTTTTCAAATCTGTCAATCCAGGCATTAATGAACAGCAGTGTACAAGAATAAAGACAAAGATCGCTGCTGAAAAATAGAAGAAAAATGTTAATTTAAGGGGACCGTATGGTCTAGAGCACGAAAATTTCACCTATTTTCACGATTTTTTTTTTGCCATAAAAAATTTAAAAATCGATGTTTTAACTTTTCGGGTTTATTACTACCTTTATTAAGTATACAAAAAATTTTTTTTTTAATTTTAAAAACATTGTTTATTATCATATAATTGGCATTGAAGACGACCCTCTCGAAAAATCCGACCCGGACGGTGAAGATCGATCCGAGACTTCTACTCATCTGAAACACAAAATTCAAGAAGATTCTTAATCAGAAAGAGTGCAGTTATGGTCGGGACTAGAACAAATCGAAAAAATTAAAAATTGACAAAATGGCGCGCTTTTGAAAAAAAATTCGTAAAATCGGGTTTTTTTTTCACTAGTTTTTTAGTATAAACAATAAGAAATTATTTAAATAAAATTATGATTGTAGTTCCGACGATAGCCATACATGTTGTGAACAACATATCCAAATTTCAAGTGATTCGGTTGAATAGTTTTTTTGTTTTCACCTGCGCAGTGCCGAAAAAAGTCGTTTCGAGATAAATGAGTTTAAAGTTTGAGGTACAGATATTTTCAAAAATTGAGCAAATTTTGAATACTTACAGTTAATCCGCGATTCCGGCACCATATAGGATTCCTTCGGAACGTTCATAATTCAAGATTTCCTCACTCCTTTCATTTCTTCGAGCTGTCCGAGCCTCTTTGGAGTTGTCCGTGCTCCTACGGTTGGCGCTCGATACTCGCAGCTCGTCTCGGTTTTGCGCTAGTTGCTCCGCTTGTGGCCCGATTGTTATGCCCATGGTCTCCATTATTTTCAATAGGGATGCAAATCCTTCATTGAATATGCAAGCGGAAATGTGAGTGGCAATATCAATGATTTTTTTTCCGGCAAACAGATGTTTCGGCGCAAGGTGCCACACGCAAGCATTGAAACTTTCGTTATTGTTCTGCGTATTACTACCAATACACCTTTCCAATAAAGTCTCTGCTGTCAATTCTTCATAAATTGGTTTTAATATCTCTTGTGCTTCATCGCACAGAGCAGGTGGGTGCTCGTAGGTGTCTAAAGTACCTGCAGCCTCACTTTGACGCCACTTGCACCACGATTCGGAACCTGGAGGACAGTACGAGTGTTGCGGATTTTCATCTGTTGAAATTTTGTGATAATATGCTGCCCATATTTCACTTCTCATCCCTTCAGTCGAATCTGAATTACGTCTAATTGCTAGACCGTAATAAGTTGACAGCTCTTGCAATAATTTATTCGTCAATTGTTGACGCTTCGGTGTTTTATTTATCGATTTCCGCTGTGTCTTTTTTCCCTCTTCTTTTTCTGTCAATTTCTTTGTTGCTTTCTTTATTTGTGCATGTTTTTTTTTCGCATCAACAGCACGTTTGTACAAACGTTTTTTAACATGCAAAACACATTCTTTTTTGCAAACTAAAAAATCATCCCCGTAAGGCTTTGTGTCCAATAAGGCTTTGAACGTTTTCGTGTCGCCGTCTCCGATATAGTTCGCGTATTTTACGTTGTACAACTCTTCCGATCTCTTGAACATTTCCACGATGCCGTCTACCTCCATTTTGCCAGCACTTCCGGTATGATTTGCGTCACAGTGATCTTCATGCTCTCGATACCACGCTTCATATTCAATCGTATCCTCTTGGCCTTTCCATTGAGAGCAGGCTTGACATATACTGCATTTGACGACAACATCTAAAATTTTATTACTGTATTTCCCTATTAACGAGGCAATACCGAGAAGCGATGAGAATCCACGTTTCGCCCACGATCCATCACCAGACACAGAAAGTTCATCCGCGGGACGCCCAGCTTTTACATTCAACTCGACTTCTTCTTTCAATGCTCTTTGGAAAACGATTTTCGCGACGGCTTCAGCTGCAATTTTTATATTGTCCACGATGCCGTAATATGTACTCTTACAAATTCCTTGTCCAAGATCCATGAGACCGCAGAAATTTTTCAAGCCTTCAAATCCTACTCCAAGCATTCTCAGGGCGAGAACAAGTCGACGGTTGATTTCAAATGCCTTATCAATTAACGGCGAAGACAAAATAAAAGTTTCTTTACACTCACACTTCACAGAGAGTTTGAATCCTAGACCACGTTGTCCGTTTTTGCTAAAAGTGACCGCACCGTTACAATCTTTACACTTCAACAACTGTTGCAACGTTAAAAATATCATGCTGAATTCGATGATGCAATAATTGAAAGTAGGATTAACGTTTACTTCCAATTCCTCATTGCCTTTTAATTTTTTCGCAGACGTGCTCGTAAAATCAGTAGTATTTTCGATAGTGAATCGATTGCCCTTGAAATATCTTTTGCGACCTACAGAAGATGGTCGTCTAGAAGAGTCACGGCCTTGCTTTCTATCCATATTTTCTGATATTTTATTTCAAAATTTTCGATGTTGGTTCGTCAAAACGTAACGTTGTACTGATCAAGTCAGGGGAAAGCGAAATGACCGTTTCCCTCACAAATGTTCGACAATAGGTATATTTCGGGGAAGGGAAAAGTATATATAGGTATATAGTATGTACTATATACAGGTATATATTTTCGGAGAAGGATTGGGACAGCTGCTGCGCTCCGATTAGGTTACCGGTTAGCGCTAGACCCGTTAGGAGCGCGCGGACCGCTCTCTACCTGCGTTATGGGCTGTAGAAGCTGTAATATTGAGAATTTCCGCATGAAAATTTCACAGTATATTCTTGAGATACTATACTTTCGACATATTGAAAAAAAAAAAAATCGATTTTTTCAAATTTCTAGACCATACGGTCCCCTTAATAGGTTGATATTTAAGTATTGTTATCAAAGGGATTTTCTACTATTTAGTTAATAACGTTTTATATTGTTACATTTGAAATTGAATTGAAGGTTGGCAGCATTTTTGGAACTGAATTTCTTGGGATGGATTGTCCATAATTTTTTTATACGGTCGTACAAATGCAATGCACAAATTATTTGATAGCCAGGGAAGGAAAGGGTAGGAAAGGACCGGAATGTTATTTTTTTTTAAAATATATCAATAATTTTCAAGGAATTGGTAAGTTCAAACAGTGTATATAATATATAAATAAAAAATATGAAATACATATATATATATATAAATAAAAATATTGAAAAGCGCTCAGTCCACACCTCCTAAAGTTAAATAGTGATACTTTCAGAAAATAAAAATTGAAATGTATATATTGACTAGAAAAATTTTATTCGTATTATGCGGTATTGACCTTGACAATTTTCTATCTTTCAAATTAAGAGAGTTCAATAAACGAACTCAATGATTTAAAAATAATAATACGAATACGTAGAATATTACAATTATGGAGGGGGACTGTAAGTAAATTAGAGAAATTTCTTCCTCTGATTATTATCTTAAATTTACTCCGAATGTGCACTGGCAAAATGATTTCGAGCACTGGCAAAATGATTATCGAACCTCATTAGTTCAGCATGTTCAAATGGATCTTCAAAATATCGATGTTAGAAGTTTGTTGGAATCTACTTCGAATACGGGAATTTTTCCTGAATACGGTAACTGTTACATTTGTTCCTGGTTCTCGGAGTTAAAGAATAACGTAGATCTTGCCAAATTTATATTGACATGCGCACTAGAGATTTTATTCTAGATTTCTTCAAATAAATACAATCTTCCACGTTGTAAAGGGTAGAACTTATTTTTTTAAATTCGCGTGGAAATTCCTTTTAATTTTTTTTCTTATTTTTCTTTAGTAAATTTGAATCGGCTGCTATATCTACGCGTTTCTATTTGAAATTTAGATCATGAAGAAATAAGTTCTTCATTATCAATAAGTGAAGAAGAATTAAGATCTTCATTCATCGTCATTTTTTTCATCTGAAATTTGCAGAGGTTGTGAAGATTTGATTACACTTTCATTAAAAATATTTAAACAGACTTAAAACTACCACGATCAGCACGAAATAAAGAGGACAGCAAGCAATAAAATAAATTGCTATATTTTCGGAGTTTTTAGATCAAAATACATTGAATAACCTATTTGAAAATATATATTGACAAATAGCAAAATTCCCCTCCCGGGGAAAAAAACCCGGACAAATACATTGGTGGTCCCGCGTTTCCCTATGATATCACAAAAAATCCAAAACCCCACTTAAATTTTTTTTTTTTATGTTTACTAATTTTATTTATATCCCGAAGGGAAACTAACCATATAGATCACGAAATATCCTGCCAAAAAACCAGACTTCACAATAAATGTTACTTTGAATTTATTTCCACAGAACAAAACAGGAATCAAAACATTAAAAAATCGGCGTTATCAAGATGAGGAAAATACCACATATAATTGGTGTGTAAGAAGTATCAAGAGTCTAGAAAAAAATGAAAAAAGGTCACCGTCTAAGTTATGTGCAGCAGTAAAATTTATGATATCAGCACTAGGACAAGCATTTCTTTGGTGACTGAGAAGATATCAATATGGATGTACCGGCAACGTAGGGCATGCAGTTGGTGCATTGCTTCTGGGATATCCTAAGTTGAGTAGCTACTTTTGTTTTGGCTATGGTGCGATCAATGTTGCCAAATCTAGAGTCGCGGTAGCGACTCGAGAGAAGTACATTTAATATACTATAAAAACAAAGACGTGTTTCGCTACTAGACTCTTTACAGAAAGCAGAGTTGGATCGAATTGTTTTTTTAAATCTCCGAAAATTGTTTCGGCGATAATTGATTAATTATAGCGTTTTGAAAGATGTTGCTGGTTCACGTATTTTTTATTTTTTTTTTCTTTCGATCGTGACTATTTAGAACTCTGTAGCCCATCGCATATTGTAAATATTAATATTTTATTTTTCCGTGCCATGAAAAATGGGTGGCGTTTTTCGCACACATTTTCTGACGTTTCGCGGTCGCTGTCTAGTGACACTAGTTGTAACTAGAAATATTCTGGTGATATGTAACAGTGTGTTCGTCGATGTGACCGCCGACCGTTTCATATCTTTTTTAATAACAACAGTGACAGCTGTTGAAATGAAAAAGGTTATAAAGGTCGCGGCCGCGGATTAATGGTGATAGTCGTGAGAAAAATGAGGTTATAAAGATCGCGGGTAGTCATAAGATTAAATGATTTTATAAAGATCGCGGGTGTGAAAGTTGATGTTTAGAGTCATCAGGGTTAAGGTTACTAGTGATGGTTATGAGGTTGAAAAAAAATCTAGATTCGCGGTAACGACTCGAGCCAAGTACATTTACGTATATTATAAGATGGCGAAGACGAGTCGCTACTAGAGTCTTTACAGCAAGCAGAGCGGTTTCGAACGGTTTTCGAAAATTGTTTCAGCGATATTTAATTAATTACAACACTTTAAAAGATGTTGCTAGTTCACGTATTTTTTTCTTTTTTTTTCTTTCGATCGTGACTATTTAGAACCCTGTAGCCTAACGCATATTGGAAATATTAATATTTCATCCTTCCAAATCATCAAAAAAAGGTGGCATTTTTCGCACACATTTTTTGACGTTTAGCGGTTGCTGTCTAGTGACACTAGTTATAACTAGAAATTTTCTGGTGATATGCGAGACTGTGTTCGTTGATGTGACCGTCGAAGACTTTTCTTCAGGATGCATATGTAAGAGTGACAGCTGTGAGTTTCGAAAAAAGATCGCGGTTATACTAGTGATAGTTGTGAGGTTAAAAAGTAAGATTATAAAAATCGCGGGTGTGAAAGCAGATAATTTTATTTTTGGTTAGACATATTCGAGATCAGGACTTTAAACACCTACTCGGTGAACATTTAATATCTTTGTTGTAAGGTTATAAAGATCGCGGTCAGTTTCAACTTTTCATTAAAGTTACTTTTATTATATTATCGGTAGAAGAGTGATAGTGTAAAAATAAAGTTTAAATCAATAAATAAACTTTTGAACAGTGTTTAATAAATAATTTTTTTTATTAACCCTAGCCCCAACAACCCATTTTTCCGAACGTAAACTCTAGAACGGAGTCGAAAACGGTGCCTCTTCTCTTTTACCATAAAATGTTCCATGAATGCAATAATAAAGTTTATTTAGAAACCATTCTCTTTGTTTTTTTTTTTTATTACTAAGAGAATGGTGTATGATAAACTCGTATTCGGTGAATATTTGATATCTTTGAACAGTTGTGAGGTTATAAAGATCGTGGTCAGTTTCAGTTTTGGTTAAAGTAACTTTTATATATATAGATAGAAGAGTGATTGTGCAAAAATAAAGTATAATTTAATAAATAAACTTTTGAACAGTACCTTAATAAATAATTTTTTTTATTAACTTTAGCCCCAACAATTCATTTTTCCGAACGTAAATTCTAGAACCGAGTCGAAAACAGTGCCCTTCTCTTTTACCATAAAATGTCTCTTGCATGCAACAATAAAGTTTATTAGGAAACCATTCTCTTCATTTTTTATATAACTGAGAGAATGGTGTATGATATCACCCTAGGTTTCAGTTATATGTGGTTTTAAACCACCCTAGAGTGCACTTTGCACTTGCAACACAAAACGGAATCAGGCGATGCGAAATAACTTTGAGCGAAAAGATATTTGATTTGAGAAAAAAAAAATTCATAAGTACTTCACCAATTTTTTTTTTATCTATTGCTCATGAGATATAATTCGTAATCAATAAATATTATTAAAAAAAGCTCGCCTTGTACTTCGGCCAAAATTATTTTTTCCAATCAAACTTTAGCTCTCGAAATTTTGTACGTATATTTTTTTGTTTCAAAATCTCGTTTCGTTATGATTACTTATATTTAAAAACTTTCGGTGCATTCTGATGCTATTGGAGTATTTCTTCGGCATCATTTTTTATGGAATATTTTCCGATCCGTTGATCTGTTGGCACGCATGATTCGGTGCAATATTTTTTGAAATTTTTTTTTACAAAATTAAAAAAAAGTCAAGTTTTTACTTGTTCGTTGTTCTTTTATGCGTCGTATCTTCTCAGAACTACTGTACGTTTTAACGGGGTCATCCCATGTGACAGCTATTTTTTTCGCTTTTTTGGGAATTTTTTTTTGACGAACCATTAAAACACACTATCTTTGAATTTTTACCACACATTTATTAACGTTTTTACAGTCCTCATACTTTTATCAAACAAAAATAACAAGCTGAATCAACTTTACACCGTTTAGAAGACACTCATGTGTTGGTTGACGGCTGCCATGATTCCGAAGGTTTTGCTCATCTAAAATCAAACAGCATTTTAATTTGTGGACCTGAGGCTATCACTGGAACTAGAATAAAGTAAAAATATCGAAAATTGAATTTTTGGCACAGTTTTAAATGTTAAGTTCCGAGTTTCGTCGTTTTTTTCGACTTTTAAAACCATGCCAAAAATTCAATTTTCGATATTTTTACTTTACTCTAGTTCTAGCGATAGTCTCTGATCTACAAATTAAAATGCCGTTTGATTTTTTGATTTCAGATGAGCAAAACCTCCGGAATCATGGCAGCAGTCAACCAACACATGAGTGTCTTCCGAACGGTGTAAAGTCGATTCAACTCGTTATTTTTGTTTAATAAAATTCTGAGGAACTGTAAAAATGTTAATAAATGTGTGGTAAAAATTCAAAGATATTGTGTTTTAATGGTTCATCAAAAAAAAATCCCAAAAAAGCGAAAAAAAATAGCTGTCACATGGGACGACCCCGTTAAGTAATCTAATAATTTTATAAGTATTGACGGTTAATTACGAAGATTGAATTCACTTGAACACTTCTTAGATCAATATTTCACATTGCATTTTTAGTCCGAATATACACCAGCTCGAAATTCGATCATATATCCATTTTTAGTCGAAATCATTAAAAAATCGATTGAGCGACCTCTAAAATTTTGATTCAGGATTCAATTCTTGAGAGAATCACTTTTTGATAACATGTTATCATATTTTGCTGCAATGCCGAAAAAAATGTCAATTCTTTTGCATCACTCAGATACATACATAATATAGACATGTTTAATTGGCAGGCTATGAATTTCATACCCGAGTACGTACACAATATTGACATGTTTAATTAACAAGCTATGAATTCCTTACAAAAAGTCGACAAATCCTAGCCAAAAACAGCATAAATGCTGTGAAAAAAGCTGAGACAAGTACATTTATGCCCCCCAAATAATCATTCCAGTTAATTCCCCCTACTACCCAGCGCCAAAATACCGATCCCCACCAAAATTTACAAAAACCCGTCTAAGTCGTTCATGCAAAGATCTCCGCACAAAAATCCTTTCTAAAAACCAACTCATCATACAAAGTTTTATGGGTAACCGCTCTCATTATATTATCAAATTAAGTCAAATTGTACAGAGGTGATAATTTCATTCTCGTAAATGTTGTGAGTTCACAAAAAGTTGATAAATAAATAAATATCTACTAAAGTATATATTATCAAGTGCATGGGATTTAATTATGTTTATAAAATCTTCAATTATGTTCATATGCCATTTCTCTAATTAATGCTTTATTACAATGAATTATTATCCTATGACTTGGAACTACAAGGGCTTTAAAAAAAATACAGAATTGCATTAGCCTGCGTGAGTTTGAACGCTGCCACACTCTCATTTGTAATATTTGTAGTACAGTTTTATTGGTAACCAATTGATAAAAGTTTACTATCGTACGTAGAGCGGATACGCACAGAGTACTTGTCCGGCCCGAAAATTTTTCGACTAGTCAGCGAAAAATATGTTTTTTTGTTCACGGTAAATTGTTCAACCACTCCGAACATTCGGATCTCCTGACGCAGATTTGAATCTTACCCGCCTTGGAATGCAATCAATTGATGACCGCTCTTACATGGCAGGCTTATTCCGTTTTGTAAAACCTGTTGTAGTAAAAACCGGTGTAAAAGTGCGTGTAAATGGTACCGGATTACTTTTTTCGGATGTACAGCACCGTTTGGACGCTCTGTAACTTCAGTTTTCCCCCGGATGTTACAAAACAGGAATAAACGTACCGTGTATTAACGTGAGATATGCTCCACACGAGTATCAATTCATCGATAACAATTGGTTAAAGGAAAGGAGGATAATTTGGGATACAAAACAATCCGCATATTGTGATTCCAAATTAGCTGTGTTTACTTTACTAGTTAATGCCAAAATGTATGGTAGATTAATGTTGACTTATGTGACAAATTATATGAAAAATTTTCGGGCCGGACAAGTACTCTGTGCGTATCCGCTCTACGTACGATAGTAAACTTTTATCAATTGGTTACCAATAAAACTATCCTGGCCAAAAATCCCCTCCCGGGGAAAAAACCTTGGACAAGTACATTTGTTGACCCCTGTTTCCATTTGTTTTCACAGAAAAAAACTACCCAAAAAAGTACAAAATTTTTAAAAAATTGGCAAGATTGAGATAGGAAAAAGAAGATTGTTTCTATAAAATAACTATACTCCAAATGACAAATAGAAATGAAAAACTTCACATATTTTATCGAGATCCCAAGAAAAAAAGCAACAATGCCCATCGTGAATGTCTGGTAAAAAATAGAGTCTACAAGTAAATGATCAATTTGCGCATAAAAAAAATAATTACTTTACAAAAACAGAAATGGAAAAGCCAATGATTTACGTTCAGCATTAAAATTGATAATATCAATAATAGGACAAGTATTTTATTGTCGCTTGAGGATGGAGTATTTAAAAAAAAGCAAAAATTAGTTGGTTATTGAAAAAAGTCACCAATGTACAAAAATAAAAATCGGTCAAAAGAACAGAGTCCAGAAAAAAAAATCGGGATGAAAAAAAACTTGAAGAAAAAATTTCAAACGAAAAAAATTAGATTGAAAAAAAAATTTCGGCCGAAGTACTTGGCGAGTTTATAACACATACAACATTACGTGAAATACATTACGTGATCGAAGCTAAGCAAAAAAATTCGCCAAGTACTTCGGCCGAAATTTTTTTTTCAATCTAATTTTTTTCGTTTGAAATTTTTTTCTTCAAGTTTTTTTTCATCCCGATTTTTTTTTCTGGACTCTGTTCTTTTGACCGATTTTTATTTTTGTACATTGGTGACTTTTTTCAATAACCAACTAATTTTTGCTTTTTTTTAAATACTCCATCCTCAAGCGACAATAAAATACTTGTCCTATTATTGATATTATCAATTTTAATGCTGAACGTAAATCATTGGCTTTTCCATTTCTGTTTTTGTGAAGTAATTATTTTTTTTATGCGCAAATTGATCATTTACTTGTAGACTCTATTTTTTACCAGACATTCACGATGGGCATTGTTGCTTTTTTTCTTGGGATCTCGATAAAATATGTGAAGTTTTTCATTTCTATTTGTCATTTGGAGTATAGTTATTTTATAGAAACAATCTTCTTTTTCCTATCTCAATCTTGCCAATTTTTTAAAAATTTTGTACTTTTTTGGGTAGTTTTTTCTGTGAAAACAAATGGAAACAGGGGTCAACAAATGTACTTGTCCAAGGTTTTTTCCCCGGGGAGGGGATTTTTGGCCAGGATATAACTTCTTTTTTTCTGAACAGCTCTGAATCCCAGAATTTTTACATTATAACAGATAATCCTTGATTATTTACGCTGACATAACCAGTAAAACCCTAGCTCAATATCAAATATGCAATGCGATGCTATAAAGAAAAAGCGAACGAACTTAGTACAGCTTGCACAAACAAAGCGCAGAAATTCATTTCAGTTAACACCTCGCGTTTCCTGCAGTATATTGAGAAATTCGATACATATATTTGGTGCGTCTCAGCAATGTGCATTTCACTAATATGAGAAAAACATGAGCGAAAGACCAAAAATGAAACCGTATAGAAATATTTGTGGAACACTTTTTTTTTTAACAAATCATATCACAATGCACACTAAAAACTTGAATGAATATTGAATTTTTACATTGTTTTCTCATGCTTTTATTTCCACTTATATCTTTTGCACAAGCCTGACCGAGCGATGCCATTACACTATTGCTGAATTTCTGATCCTTCGGCTTGTTGTGAAATATGATAACAGATGATCCTTGAATATTTATGCTGACATAATCAGTAAAACCCCAGCTCAATATAAAATATGTAGTGCGATGCCAAAAAGAAAGAGCAAAGGAACTTAGCACAGCTCGCAGTAACGAAGCGGTGATCCTTGTATGCAAAGGAAATGAGGCATCTCTTGTTTCCGCAAGGAATAGCAAATGCTTCATTGCTTTAAATTTCACCAGTTTTTTAGATCAAATTGTCGAAGCAGAGAATCTCAGCCCAATTCACAGCTCGCAGCGCTTTTAGTATATTGGTAAATTTCTTGAAGGCAGAAAGAAAAATCGAAGGAACTGAACACAGCCTGCAGAATATTGGAAATTTTATGTTTATTTGTAGACCGTACCTGAAAAGTATTGAAAATCATGATTTCACGACAAAAGTTATTTGTCAAATTTTTATAATTAAAGTATTTCATCAACAATTAATATTTTTACAGGTTTTTATTTATGAGCACATGATACATCTTGTCACAACTATTTTCATACACTCACTTTTGGAAAAAAAACAGTCTTTTGATCTGTAAGAAAAATTTAAGTGACATGATTAAAAAAAAAAATCGTGGCGTTCTAGATTGAAACTTCAACAACATTATTTCCGAGTTCACACATTTTCAGAACGTATAACACTGATTTTTAAGGTTATGTTCGTTGTATTTTCTAGCACTTATTCCGGCCACACTAATTAACGGTTTTATTCGGATTATTTTATACAGAAAAATAAAAATGATAACCTCAACGAGTGGTGAGATTTGTTTTTATTTGGCTTTTCTGGAATCCGAAACAAAAATAATTAAACCAGCGGGTGCGAGGTTATCTTTTTTAATTTCGCTGATGATTAATTCCGAGATATTAAAAAATATTATTATCACATTTCGCAATATTTATATATTACCGTTTTTTCGCACTATTTATATATTTAAACTATTGATGAATCACGATTTTTCACAATCTAAAAAACACGCGATTTACACGACTCGCACTTTACACTGTCAAAAGTTAAAACTACCGTCACACTGGTTAAACATTCAAACTTTCCGTGGTATGGGTGCAGAGAAATGTAGTCACAGGGCCACGTTCAAAAACATCACTCGTGTGTACACTGGTTTACCGGTGGAAATGACCACACTCGTGACCAATCAGAATCTCGATAGGCACGCTGAGGCCTTTCATTGTGACATATACAGACACGTCAAATTCTTCGATGTGTTGGAATTTTTGCATAATTTTGAGCCTGTGCAAAGCTTTTTCTCAGCAAATACGGCATCAATCGTGCTGATTTAAAGCTCAATCGAAAGATTTTTTCTTAATTAGTCTCCAGTTCAATTTTCAAGTCATAATCTATCTCCTGAGCTTCGTAATTCGAGAAAATGACTTTCAGTTTTTACCCCCACTACCGAAATTTACTTTATTCAGAGATAATATACTCTGGCGAGCCTCAGGCCAGCAGACGACAGAGCTGTCAAATGTACTTGTCCCGAGACTCTACCGAGTCTCTTGATACTACAAATATTACAAATGAGAGTGTGGCAGCGTTCAAACTCACGCAGGCTAATGCAATTCTGTATTTTTTTTTAAAGCCCTTGTAGATATTTTTAAAGCCTTTAGTAGATATTTATTTATTTATCAACTTTTTGTGAACTCACAACATTTACGGGAATGAAATTATCACCTCTGTACAATTTGACTTAATTTGATAATATAATGAGAGCGGTTACCCATAAAACTTTGTATGATGAGTTGGTTTTTAGAAAGGATTTTTGTGCGGAGATTTTTGCATGAACGACTTAGACGGGTTTTTGTAAATTTTGGTGGGGATCGGTATTTTGGCGCTGGGTGGTAGGGGGGATTAACTGGAATGATTATTTGGGGGGCATAAATGTACTTGTCTCAGCTTTTTTCACAGCATTTATGCTGTTTTTGGCTAGGATTTGTCGACTTTTTGTAAGAAATTCATAGCTTGTTAATTAAACATGTCAATATTGTGTACGTACTCGGGTATGAAATTCATAGCCTGCCAATTAAACATGCCTATATTATGTATTGTAACGGTTCGTTAGTGCTCGTGCACACCGTCACGCGTGAATTCGAGCAATTCAATAATTATGAAGAGCGGGCATGAAAGAAAAACAAAAGTAACAAAAGTTTGATTGAAAATTCCAGATTATTTATTCAATCTTAAATCGTTTCGTTTGACAAAATAAAGAAAATTTTAAACAAATCGCGTTTTTGTTTTTATTACTTCGCATGAAATTATACTATTTCCGTTTGAAATTTTGTAACAAGTTTGATTTCCGGTACTTTTCTTCTATCTGTTCTATAATTCGCGTAAAATGATCTACATTTAATTAAATAATTTCAATTTGCTCACGCTTCGACTCGATACAATTCTAATAAATTTAAGAGAGCATGAATTTTCCCGTTCTCTCTCACGATGACTCGATACAATCCAATAATTCGCAATGGTGAGCAATTTTCGCGTTCTGTTCATTTATTTTAATTATTTCTGAGAATTTCGATTCTCCTTGCTTTATTTTTGATTAATAATAATTATTTAAATTTCTCGTCTCGAAACACTCTAACAAACATGAAGCTTGAATTTAAATGAAAGATCTCTTTATAATGACGACCCAGAAAGCAAACTAAGTTTTCTTTTGGTGGCAAAGAATCACCCAGGCTTCTTGCGACCGAACGAAACCGAACGGCCACGGCCCACCTGAAATGATAAGGTAAGGAAACTACCCAAAGATTCTTGCGACCGAACGGAATCGCACGGCCACGGCCCTCTTGGGTAGCAAAGGATAGGTAATCCCCCGGGATTCTTGGGACAGAACGAACCCGAACTGCCCCGGCCCTCCCAGTAGGATCGGTTCATACACTGGAATTCTTGGCTCCAGACGGAATCGCAAGGAGCCGGCCCTCCCAGTGCGAGTAGATATGAGGTTTCTGTTTGTTTGCTCTCTGAACATTTTTCGTATGTTGCTTGAAGAGCGATTCGGCGCTAGTTTGCTTATAGAGCTATGAGAGAGTCTAACGTGGCGAGTTCTCGAGACGAGACTGGCTACCGGAGCCTCTGCGCTCGCCTTTTTATACCCGTTTAAACAAAGAAATAATAATAATAATTCGTTTGGACTTTGTCCCTTTCTCCTATTCGTTTTCGGACTTAGTCTCAAACCCGGGAATACCAAAATACAATCGCTCATTGGAGCTTCAATATCCAGGGACGAACGCGATTGGTCGTTCACAATGCGCATGTGCAAGAATTCTCATATTTTCAAGAAAAACAAATTTTTTTATGCCAATAATTCCATTTTATGTTCAATTTTATTGTCTAATCGCGTTTTGCATTTATTTTGCTAACAAAATCAATTTTATTTTTCCCCAATTCATTTATTTGCAAAAATTCTATCTCTCGCTCGTGATTGGTGAGTCATGTTGTTGCGCATGCGCAATGCGCACGCTTGATCTTAGAAATGAAAATAAAGTTATTTTTTTATTTAATTTTGTTCTGAAATTTTCACCGTTCGATTTGCAGTGTTATTTTCTATTGATTTGATTCATTATATTGACAAGAAAAAGAATTTTTTAATTTAAAAATGAATAAATCAAGAATTTTCTTTTCAAGAAAAAAAATGGGTTGGCAGCCCTGTATGTTCCTGCCTGATACACCGCTTCGCTAGCGCCGCCTTGCGAAGTGGCAGTCTTCCATCATGGCCGCCAGCGTAAACACGCGGACGGCCCATGTCGCGTAATAAAATTGTTTAGAGCTCGTTTTCGCTTCAGTATGTATCTGAGTGATGCAAAAGAATTGACATTTTTTTCGGCATTGCAGCAAAATATGATAACATGTTATCAAAAAGTGATTCTCTCAAGAATTGAATCCTGAATCAAAGTTTTAGAGGTCGCTCAATCGATTTTTTAATGATTTCGACTAAAAATGGATATATGATCGAATTTCGAGCTGGTGTATATTCGGACTAAAAATGCAATGTGAAATATTGATCTAAGAAGTGTTCAAGTGAATTCAATCTTCGTAATTAACCGTCAATACTTATAAAATTATTAGATTACTTAACGGGGTCATCCCATGTGACAGCTATTTTTTTTCGCTTTATTGGGATTTTTTTTTGATGAACCATTAAAACACAATATCTTTGAATTTTTACCACACATTTATTAAAATTTTTACAGTTCCTCAGAATTTTATCAAACAAAAATAACGAGTTGAATCGACTTTACACCGTTCAGAAGACACTCATGTGTTGGTTGACTGCTGCCATGATTCCGGAGGTTTTGCTCATCTGAAATCAAAAAATCAAACGGCATTTTAATTTGTAGATCTGAGATTATCGCTAGAACTAGAGTAAAGTAAAAATATCGAAAATTGAATTTTTGGCATGGTTTTAAAAATCGAAAAAAACGACGAAACTCGGAACTTAACATTTAGGACTGTAAAAACGTTAATAAATGTGTGGTAAAAATTCAAAGATAGTGTGTTTTAATGGTTCGTCAAAAAAAAATTCCCAAAAAAGCGAAAAAAATAGCTGTCAGTAGTATGTGGGCCACTATGGCGACCCCCACTCCTATCCCCACTCCTGCCCCCACTCCTCGGTCTCCCCCGCCGGCTCGGTTTGGTCGAGCGGTGGTGGGGGAGGTGGACGAGGTGGTTGGGGGTTGGGGTCGTAGGGGGTGTGGAGGTACCATAATGGCCGGAATATTTTTCCCCAAAAATATTTTTACGAAAATTAAAAACAAAAACTCACCGCTGCTGCCCACGATGATTTTCCCCTCCTCCTCCTCCCTCGCATCCTTTTTTAATGTTTACATACGCACTTTTTATTACTACACACTCGTGTCTGTTTGCACCCGTGTTCGTTTTTACCTAATCACTAAACTTATCCTATTTGTTTAAACCGAGGGGGTTTAATCTATGAGGGCTTCGTCATCATCGAGCCCCTTATCGATATCACCATTATCGAAGCCCTGATAATCTTCAATATCTAGGTCTTCGACGACCAACGACTCCACATCTCGCTCCGTAAAATCATACATCTGTATGACCAAACTACCGTGTACACTCCGGATAGGGACGACTGTCATGGGGTCTGGCTCCATGCACAAGTCGTTTAAAAAATGGGTTACATAATCTAGCTCACCCAAATACGCGAGGCCTTGAAGACTACACTTCAAAACTAGGGCCGGTGTCATCGCGAACAGCGAGTTAGGGTAGTATAAACTGCTTGCCTCGAAGAACGAGGTCTCGCAGCAATCGACGAGGTACACTTCTGTGTACCCGTCGCTATCCGAATATACCACCTCACCCCTGTATATACAGGGGGACATGGGGGTCATCACGATGACACTTAGACCCTCTGTCAAAGCATCGAGCTCTACACGGTTTCCGAGTCGTAGTTGTCGGTACCACTGGTGTAATAAAAGCGTGAAATTATCGTAAACGAGTTCGAGGTCACCGGAGCGTAAATAAATTTCGTCGGCGCCTAACACACGCACTACCCGACACTCGAACATGTTTTGTAAAAAACTGTACTCCGTATAACGCGGATACATTTTCGCTAACTGTCTTAAAATGAAATATTTAAGCCAAAAAAATATATGTATAATTGATTTATCTCGGCACGAGCTGTTTCGCGGGTGTCTGACGATTAAAGACTAATGATGGAGATAAAAATTAAACAGGACCGGTGCTAAGATGATAGCCATAGCATCAGAGGAGAGAGGATTGATATAAGAAGAAGAAAATGAATAAGCTTGCTATGCAGCTGTAAAAAAGAATATCTTGTTTACACTGCTCTAAGCAAAAGTTACAAACCCTCCGGTAGCTATTCGTGGTAAGGCTGTATCATCATTCTTTCAGGGCAAGAAACGAGCGAGGTTACCATGCACAGCATCAGAGAGGAAGAGAGAAAGAGAGAGAAAGGGAGAGAAAGAAAGAGAAAAGAGAATGAGAATGAGCGTAACGTACCTACATGTTTAGATATTGCAGATTCTTCGTAGGCGTCATCAGAGCACACCCACTATATACAATTGTATGCCGTGTGACTTTTAACTGTAGGGTCGCTAAATATATATATATATATATATATATATATATATTGTGACGACAATTTTTATTAATTCTATTCCCGAAGTCACAAAAGTCTTTCTCTCTTTCTTTCGTCGATTTATTTGATCAAAAATTCCCGTGGGCGCCAGTCGCAAAGCGACTCGACGATGAGAGAGAGAGAGACAGGTGACCGGCTTGGTTCAGCGGGAAGGGCGGGGCGAATTAAAGAATAACGGCCAACACACGATAAATGAAAAATTGCAATTATTATTATCACATTAAAAAAAATTAGGAAGTTAACAATTTTCAATCACGCTCGAGATGAAATTCGGCCAAACAAAAAAAAACTACCGGGAAAAATCGCGAAGTTACCAAGAGCGAGGGAAAAAGTCACAAACTCACTTTCACTCTATTCTCACGCACACATGACCGGGATCCTACACACTTTATAAACTATTTCGAGCTCGTTTTCCTCTGTCATGGATCTACTCATGAACAGAAAATTATTTAAGGTGTCGATTAAAGTTGTTGAAGAATTACGGGATTTTATAAAATCACCGAGCCCCCGATATTCGGTTACTCAGCCGAGCTAGCACCCGTTGCACGCGCTCACAATCCCGATCCACTCGCTCTTTCTCACTCACACTCACTCACTTGTTCCCGACCTTTTCCCGCGACTCTTAAGGGGTTATATACAGTTGGAAATTTCAGAAAATCGATTTTTTTTTATGGCATTTTCAGAATGTACATACATTTGAGTACATTCTCTGAAAATTTCAAATTAATCCAGCAAGTAATGTCGGAGTTATATGCTATTTTATGATTAATTTCAAATTTCAAAAAATCGATTTTTTTTGTTGCATTTTTGGAGTCTACATATATTCAAATAGATTCTCTGAAATTTTCAAGGCGATACGGCAAATATTCGTAGAGATACATGCGTACTTGAAAGGACGCTTGGAGCATTACAAAGTAAGCGCGCTCCGAACGGCCCGAGCGGCAGCGGTTGTTGTGGCCCGCGTGCCTGAGGTGACCCTTTTCATTGTTTTTGCATACATGGTATATGCGAGAGCTAAGCGTGGTCATTTCTTATACCGAAGAAAGGAATTTTGTCAGTCGAACCAGCTCTGCCACAGTGTAAAGTCGCGCGTTCAAATTTTACTCCATTTTCGTAGTTTTGCGAATAAAAATGCCTTACAAGTGTACCAGACAACGGAGACTATCCGACAAGACGCAAATTTGAAGAGGGAAAAAGCGAAAACAATCGTACAATCCAAAAACAGTCGAGGCCGATGAAAGTAGCTTCAGTACATCCGCGAAAAAATTGAAAAATCAGAAGGAGATCTTAGTTCCTCGTGATTCCTCCATTGAATATCGCATTTTCAATTTTATAACGGTCTTCGCAGCGATAAGTGAATACGTCCAGTGTAAAACTTGCAAAGGAAAAGTGCAATTTCAAACGGCTGCACAACGAGGACTCGGTTTTAAAATCGTCATTCTGTGTGATAAGTGCGATCCTCGAGCCATAAACTCTTGTCCTTTCATCAAACATTCTTACGCGATAAACAGACGATTTTTATTTTTGATGAGAACTCTCGGAATAGGATTGAAAGGTGCAGCGAAATTTTGTGGATTGATGGACATGCCACCTTTTGTGATGCAAGCTACGTACGATTTGATCGTCAAAAATATTCATTCATGCACGCAAATGGCCACCGAAAAACTTTTCGAAAAAGCTTGTGCTGAAGAAAAAGAAGCGTCTGCTCAAAATCGAGGCGATGAAAACTGTGAAGAATTGACAATATCTGGCGATGGAACCTGGAAAAAACGAGGGTTTACTTCTTTATACGGAGTAACATCACTGATCGGTTATTATACGGGGAAAATTATCGATATCGTCGTGAAAAGTTCGTACTGCAAACAATGCGAGGTTTGGAAAAAAAAAATCGACACTGAAGAGTACAACGAATGGTATGACGATCACAAAGATGTTTGTGCTGCGAATCATAACGGTTCTTCAGGAAAAATGGAAGTCGATGCGGTCGTAGAAATGTTCAAGCGTTCAATGGAAAAATTTAACGTCCAATACAAAAATTACATCGGCGACGGTGACTCGAAAACCTACTCGGGGATTTTGAAAGCTGTGCCTTACGGAAACAACGAAGTGGTAAAAAAAGAATGTATTGGACACGTTCAAAAAAGAATGGGTTCACGACTCCGAGACTGTGTCAAAAAAAATACCGAGATGACTGTAAATAAAAGTGGGAAAAAAATGCAAAAAAAAGTACTTGGTGGAAAAGGAAAGCTCACAGCCAAACTGATCGATAAATTGACTGTTTATTATGGCTTGGCAATCAGGAGGCACTGTGATTCCGTTGACAATATGTATAATGCAATATGGGCACTGAGTCATGGTGTTGTTGGCAACTAAGTCATGGTGTTGTTGGCAGCGAGCGGGAGCTTCGAATAAATTATCGGATTATAAACACGATTATTCTCCATTTCCCCAAGATGTTGCTGACGCTCTGTTTCCGATCTACACGGATCTGAGCAATGAAAAGTTGCTTGAAAGATGTGTTGGTGGTTTCACACAAAATAACAACGAAAGCTATAATCAGTTGATTTGGAAAATCACACCGAAAATAATTCCTAGTGGTTCAAAAATAGTGGAAATAGCAGCTCACATGGCAGCCGGCACCTTTAATGAAGGTACGGCATCACTATTATATTATATGAGTGCACTGGGTCTATCGATTGGGCCCAATGCCCATGCCTATGCCGAAAAACCGGATGCAGAGCGCGTCGCGATCTCTATTTTAAGAGCGCATGAGCGCACGCGCGAAGGAAGAATGGTTCGCCGACGACTGCAATTCGACAATTTGGAAGCTGCTGATGATGCAGAGGGAACTTCTTATGGCCCTGGAATAGATGACTCCTTGTAAGTTGTAAAAAAAAATTTTTATCCATGTGTTCACCACTTATGAAACTTTGAACGCGTTTATCTCGAAACGATGTTTTCAAAGTCGGTGAGCACGATTTCTCAAAGATGGCTCAACCGATCGGTCTGCAATTTTAACACAACTTTCTCAGATATATTCTACTGGGATTGGACGAAGGAGTAAGATTTCCGAAAATTATTTCTATTTTTTTTTAAACCATTGAACGATCAAAATTCGGTTAAAAATTGAAATTTCGTCTTTGAGGAGCCGTCATTTCATCAAAATTGGAAATTCCAACTATTCCTTCGTCCAATCCCAGCATTTATCTGTCCACTAGACAAATCTCTTTGGTTTTTTAATTTCAGCTGATCCAAACGGGAGATTTCATGCTCACCGCAAGACGCCTTTTTTTAGAGGACCTACAGGAGATCAATCACAGGAGCTATCTGAAGCAATATTTTGTTAAATAAAAAATTCCGATAAAGAGTTAAAAGATGACACTCCATTTACTTCCTTATGCTTTTCCTCGTCAAATGAAATCCCTATCCGGAAAAAATTCGTAAAAAAACGAGTTTTTTTGGCCTTCCAACTGTATATAACCCCTTAACAAATAATTATTATCCCAAAATTGAGATTTTCGCGTACGACCACGTTACAGAACTTTTCTAATATTACAATCTGTTAAAGAACCCACTTCGCAAAACCGGAACGCGGACAAAGAAAAAAGAAATTATAAACTAATTTTATCAGCACGTGGCTGAGCCGCCGTGACCGCGTATTTCTCGAGTTTTTCACTTCCCGGGATCAACTTTATTTATTTCAACCCGTATTCATGAGAATATTAAATTATTCTAAACGATAATAATTTCCGGGAGAAAATATTTTACAAGACGAGAGTTCACCGAACGAAACGAACAATGAAGAGGACAAAACTCACGGTTTATTTTTCCACTCTCGGGATCGTACGTCTTCCCCGCTCGATACTTCACGAAAATCTGACTTGCCCGATTGATTTTAATTATCGGAATAAGTTTTATTGATGTTTTACAGATTATTTTTCCCCTCGCTCGACTAATACGATTTTGCCTTAATAACCGATGTACTCCGGAATATTTATTTTATTACCGAGATGGGTATTTTTAACAATGATGATTCGACGGGAAATTTTTATTTGTCATACCGTCCTGAGCTCGTAAGGGAGAGATACGCTCGCTAGTGATGATGGGAGAATTTCGTTGTTAGAGTGTTCTAGAATAAATTCCTTCGTTCGAATCCGTTGTCTTTTCTGTCCTCTTCCGGAATTCGTCGTTCGAAATGTTGTCCTTGAAATAATATACCCGGGAAAAACGGCCAAATGTATGAGCCCTGCTCGAAATACATTGATGTTCAACGACGATTGGCCTCCCTGTAGCCTCTCTTTTCTTTCCTGACTCGAATTTCCTTATCAAGTCCTCGAAAAAGGCTCTCATAAAAAAAAATTAAAGTCCCGTGATGGAATTAAAATTATGTTTTAAATGTGATTGCCCTACGGAAGTTTCGCGAAGTCGAGGCGTGGCCGAAGTACCGAGCGAAAGAGACGGGAGAGCGTTCCTTTAGCCCTTTCATTATTTTTGTCCTTTAGACAAGACGGTGCCAAAAAAAAACACCGTCACAATATGTATATATAGGTTATTGCATATCAAGCCGATTAATACGCGATGCCGGCTTTTTCTGATTTTGTTGAAAATCTTCTTTTTGTACGCACCGAAAGCATTATTTCGAAATTTGTTTCGAATTTTGGCTCAACCCGTCGAAACGCAAGTAATTTTTCATAGTTTCGCGCTATTTTTTTATAAATGTTAATAGTTGTTGCCACACTGTTCGAATTAAGCCACCCAACTTGTAAACGTTCTGAGCGAAAATAGTAAAAAAATAAAAAATTCGGCGAATTCTAAAAAAATTCCATGAGATCCAGTACAAACTTACGAAACTTTTTACATCCTTGACATTCCTTTTTGAAACTTACAGCTATTGAGCAACGTCGCTTTTTCCTGAAATTTGTCTTTTTTCCGAAAATGAAATAGGGAGTTGGACTCGGTGAATTTGTGCTTCCTCACCGCACGACGCTAGGAAAGTTGACCGACCCGCAACAGTGAGATCTTCGTTCTGCAATTTTAACGCGTGAACTACGCATCGCACAGCTGGCTTCCCCGGATCACTAGGCTGGGCAACGAGCTTGCCGCCGAGATATGCCTGATGGGTGGTTATCCTAGTTTAAAGCCGGGTTGAAGGAGAACTTTCCACCGGCGTAGCAATGTGCCTTCATGAGAAGCAGTAATGTAAGACGGCGGCGGGGGGGGGGGGGGGGCGGCGGGCGAGCACTATTCTCGAATCGTATATTTCAGCCAACGCTCACCGAACTCTTTTTTTCGTTCTATTCTCTCTCTCTTTCTCTCCCCTCTCTCCCCGTCCTCATCATTGTATCCTCCGCTAGTACCCCCCTGACTCTCCGCCGCTATATCTTCCAATCTTACGTTGTATTTAGCCACCAATCCGCGTTTTTCGCTTTTTTCCTTCTCTCATAATCTTACTATCATTTTTCCTTTTCTCATCGTGTACTCTGTATAACTTTCTTGCTTATAATCTTCATTATGTAACTAAGATGTTCAGGTCAGTGCGCTGCACTTGACATGTAATTAGGCCCTGCCCGTATTTACATCAAATAAATAAATAAATCTTTGCTGGAAAAAACATTACAAAAGTTTGATAGAACAAAAATGGAGCTTCTTCCACCCTTTTTAAATTTATCACGGACTAAAGTGATAAAGAAAATGTACATATGCTATGCGGCTAATTACGCACGGCTCCACATGATATGTGAAATCATCTTCAACGTACTTAATGTTTTTACACACTATTATGCTATTGCCTTATTGGAATAATAATCAATCAACTTACTGAACAAATCTACTCATTTCCACTACTGGTTGATTCATCGATACGAAACATCATTCGGAAAAAAATATCATCTCTTTTCGTTGCTACAATCTCATTTTGGTCTTTGGTCGTGAAAACAGAATTTTTGAAGTCAGCAGTCTGTGTATGACGATATTTTATATTTTTGTAACTGAAAATCAATATTTGGTGTTGATCCCGTACCACGTCTCTTGATAAATTGGAAGGCATATTTAGTATGTACGGTCATTTTTCAATTCAATTTTGCACCATCTTACATCATTTAATGCTTATAACTTGACATTACGTTTCAATCTTAGTTACGTCACCAACTAGGACCTTTACTGGTGTTTATAATTTCGAAAACTTACTTACCCGCTTTACACGTCTTGATACTACAGTTCACTAAAATTCTGTTTGGAATTTAAATGGTAATATAGTTTACATTCGCGACCGACAATCTGATCGTTACTGTTCGTGAATTGCTATTATCTTTATAGGAATCACTTCCATCGGACTTTTTGCTCCGTTTTCGGTTTTTCCAACACTCTTTTGCGAAGAGACCCTTTTTCTGACACAAATTACAACATTTTTTTTTACTGTACCGATTGATATTTTAGTATATTTTTCAGTATGTTTGGAGATTAGAGCGTTTTAAAACCTTTGACTTACATTTTTACTATCATTTAATATATATTATTCCAAACGTAAGAACTTCAAAGTTTTTTGAAATTTTTTCTGATCGACTCATGTAGTCCCACCGTTCTAAAATGATGTAACTCGGGTGGCAATATGTTTGGAATATTCGACACGATCGAACTTTTTTTGAGCTGTTTGCCTCCAGCAATTAACTTGACGGAGTATTGTTGTAAATTGACTACAAAAATTTTCTGTTAAATAATTAAATATGATAAACGTATCAATAGTTAAATACATTCGAAATCATAAACTTCGAAAGAATTTTCATTTTCATGAATTCAAAACTACAGCTGTTCTTTCATGAACAGCTGTTGTATAGTTTTGTATTGAAAATAACAATGGGAAATTTGGCGATAGCATCACCCATCAATGTTACAGATTTCGATATTAGAATTAGGTTATTTACTATGATCATATACAAATATGAATTTGCAAATATGTTTTATTAGAATCTCATATATATAATTTGCTCTCCTCGAAATATTAGTTCGTTAATAGGGCTGGGTAAGTCAGATTTTTGGGAAAAATCTTAATTTTCATAATGCGTGTTATTGACTGCGGTGAAATAGGTCGAATGTTCCAACGATGGTGATGGAGTTGCGATTGGTGCGTTGATTACGCTTCCAGTTGGTAAAGTATCCGGTCTTGTATAAATTGCGTTGCTCGACATCAGCGGTGTGGTCCGTCCCCATATTTCCATGATAATCGATGACATCATTGGAAAAGAATTAGTGTTGTTATCGCGCGGTTGAGGTAACTGAAGCTGCTGCATCATCTGTTGCCTGTAACTTGTACGCACTTGCGAAAAACATTTCCGATTTTCAACAAGTGGCATCATTTTTTGTTCAGTATCGAAATTGAATTTTTTTTTACATGGAAGAGTAAATATATGTTTGTAATGTTAATAAAATCAAATTGCCTGACCGAAAGGGTTGGGAAAGTATTTAACGAAAAAAGCGACAAATCGATGATCATTTCTATACTTTAAAGATCACAACCTCACCTTGAGCCAATTCATTGCGTGTCGAAGCTTGCGGCTGCGATTGTTGAATGAATATTCGCCGTTCATTCTCGAACCAATTCTGATTTTCAACGAAAACAATAATTATATAACCAACCGTATCAATTCACTACTTTGGATTGATATCGTTCTTTTTTATCAGTAGGACTCGCTTATTACCGTAACTTGTAAATACGGTAGACCGATCTTTTTGGCGACTTCTTTTCGAATAAAAATGTCCGGATACATCGTCTGCGAAAAAAGATCGTGAAGAACGTCCCGTTGAGCTTCCGTAAAATGAATACCTTTCACTCGTTGCTCTTTTACATTCACAGCTTCATGGATAAACGGCAAAGAGGTCTGGGAAATTGCATTCAAAACGGATGAATGAGCTTTTGGACACGGTAAATTTATTTTCGTCTCACTGCATCGATTCACACCTACATGAATAAAAACGAAAATGATGAAAATCGTTTTTTTTTATAAAGAAGATGAAACCAATTTGATAAAAGTAGGAAAATAAATGACTGTTGTTCATATTCTTTAAAGAACATCACCTTGTGGTGATCCATCACTCGTCAAAGTTTGTGCTGTTGATCGTCGAGCGAATGTTTGTCGCTTATTGGCGAACCAAGTCTGATTTAAAGAAAAACATAGCAGTATTATAACCAACAGTATCAATTCCTGACTTTAGGTGGATGCATCCTTTTTTTATAGATCATGATAATTCACTTGTTTTACCGAAACTTGTAAACATGTTAGACCGGTCCTTTGGGCTACTTCTTTTCGAACTAAAATGTCTGGATACATCGTTCGCGAAAAAAAATCGTAAAGAACCTTCCGTTGAGCTTCCGTGAATTGAATAATTTTTTTTGTTCTTTGTTTTCATTCACCGCTCTATTGCTAAACGACAAAGGGGTCTGGAAAATTTCGGCTAGAGCGTACGATTGAGCTCTTGGACATGAGGAATTCTCTTTTATCCCCCCGCATCCACTCGCACCTACAGGGAGAAAAACCAAAACGACGGAAATATTTTTTTTCTCTAAATATGGCAGATGCCAAAAATTTTAAAAAGGAAGCAACAAAATTACTGTTGATGATATTCTTTGAAGGACCTCACCTTGTGCTGATATTTCCCCCGACAAAATTTGTTTATTTGATCGTTGAATGAATTGTTGACGCTTATTTTTGAACCACGTCTGATTTCAAACAAAAATAGCAGTATTATAACCAACGATATCAACTAATTTCTTTGGAAACGTATACATAGTTTCGTTTTTTTGTTTTTTTTTTATATATTTTAAAATAATCATTTTTTTGGTACCGAAACTTGTGAATACGTTAGACCAATTTTTTCCGCGACTTTTTTCCGCATAAAAATGTCCGGATACATTGTCTGCGAAAAAAGATCATAAAGAACGTCCAATTGAGCTCTTGCGAATCTGATAGGTTTCGTTGTTTCCTTGTTTTCATTCATAGCCGCATAGTTAAACGGTGTGCGATGTCGCAAACTTCGCCATGAGCGTATGATTGGGCTATCGGACATAAAAAAAAATTTCATGCACCAGCATCGGTTTGAATCTACATGAATAAAAACCTAAGCGATCTAAATGTTTATTTTTGTAGAAAGACGATAAACAACATCTGACAAAATTAGAGACGGAATGACTATTAGTTATATACATTAACAGGGCACTACCTTGTGCTGATTCTTCATTCATTAAAGTTTGCATTCGTGATCGTGAACCGAAACTTGCACGCCTATTGTAGAACCAAATCTGATTTTCAACAAAAATAATCGTATTATAACCAACAGTATCAATTAAATACTTTGGAAAGATTTACTTATGTTTTATTGTTATTTTAAAATTAATCCGGATCATTTTTTTAGGTAACGTAATTTCGTAGAATGTTCGACCCATTTTTCTGCCGACTTCCTTTCGTATAAAAATGTTCGGAAATACGGTTTTCGAAAAAAGTTTATCAAGAAAGACAGATTGAGCATCTGTGAATTACTCAATTCTTTTGTCAACTAACTTAATTCGCGTCGTCGTGGTCAAACAACGAAGTAATTGAATTCTCTGTTTTTCATTACGAAGATGCAAATTAATTCGATGATAGAAGCTGCGGAATGAATATTTTTTATACTATATGAGAAACTAAAAATTTAGTCCTGGTAATAAAGCCAAAAAGTGGTATTTTTTTACACAGTTCTAGGGGCGGAAGCGGCCTAGATAATCTTACAGGGGGTGGTGCGCGTAATGAAGGCCTTAGATCAACTAATGATCCGAGAGAAAGAAAAATTAAAAGCAACTATAGATATTGAAAAGACCGATTATTTATTTTCCTGGTCGTACATCGAAATTGATTAATTGGTTTTCTTGGAAAGTAACAAAAACCCGATAAAATGGTTATTTCGACAGTACCGAATAATTAACGCACTCTTACATGTGCATCTTTGGAAACTTCGAAATATTTGTCTGTTGGTAAGATGGAAGAGTGTGCAAAACTGAAGCTCGATCCGATGAAATCTTTTTGAGAACAGCTCTTTGTTATTCAAAAACCGACTTTTTGTAGGCAGCTTCCGGGCTGAACAATTATCGGAACGAAACAAAAACATGGAAAGTTTCAATTCCGAAGGGTTCCACCATAATGTACAATTTGAGGCAAATTGAATTTCTTGATGTAAGTGGGTGAAAAATCGTTCTAAGCAAGCGTTACGTTTTTTACTCATAAGCAAATGGAATTACTCCTCGAATTTTCAAGTTACGAAATCGGGATCAGGATCTTTCAAAAGCTTTTATATTTATACGAATTTCTCTAAATATACCTATTTAGAGAAAAAATCACTTAAATTAATTATGGCGGGAGATGTATTTTTTCAACAAATATTGTAGCTGCCGTTTCAATCATAGAAAACTGAAATTTAGGCACAGTATAGCGAATCCATCATTTCAACCGTTGTAGATAGTCTTTTTTCGATGAACTGTCTTTTCTTGGGTGATTCACAGATGCGATATGACGCTGCGTGTCGCGGCGGAGTAGTGACATCATCTCGCCTGGCAGGTGCTCGCGCATCGAAAAATAATCGGTCCCTTCAAATTCCAGGAACTTAGCATATCTTCTAAACGAATTGTCAAATCGAGGTGTTTTCTATTTTTCATTTAAGCTAACTTTTTCCGATAATCGCAATTTTGTAATCAGTGGCTGGGGAAAAGGACATTTATTGAAAAAATAAGAACAACGACAAAATGTGAGATATGTCAATGCCTAAATTTTGAGGTTTTCTTTCATTTAATAAATGTTCGCGAGTGTCTGAAAATTGTGCACTGGCCGGTGCTACCCACCTCTCCTCTATAATAGAACTTTCGGAACAAGGCAGTATGTAAGTGACGTGAACTGGGTCGTTGACGTCACTCAAAAAAAAGTTTCCTTCGAACGTTGCTTGATATTTGATGAAATGAAAATTATTTTAAAAAAATTCTATCTATTCATATTATTCAAACAAAATATCGTTCAGCTCGAAATCATTCAACATCACTTGATTCCGTTAGGGGTTTGTTTCATTTTACATTTTTTGAATTCCAAAAGGTGAAATGCATTTTATTTATCTCCGAATATCCGTTTATATACTTTTCTGTATTTCAACTTCCAAAACAAACAAACTGAAGCTTAAATAGTTACCGACTAAACGAATTCGAATTTAAAAAAAGTCTGAAACAAATCACATGACGAGGCTACGACAACGTTTATTAATCGATATATGTACATACTACATTATAAATGTTAAGCTACCATTAATGAACCACCCACTTCGAGCATATTTTCTTCCAAGGAAAAATAGGTTTTCTTGAAGGCAGGTGCAAAAATGCAGATGCTGCTGCCATGAGGGCGGAAGATATAGCTTATTTCTCGTATTCAATTTTTCTAGTAATGCGTGTAAGCCAAAGGTGTTACTTATATTGTCCAAAGTAGATATGCTACTAAAATGACACTCGACTATTTGAATATCACTTCAACTGACTATGAAAAACTGCTGTGATGAGGCTATTCATTGTTAATATGATAAAAGTCACAGTAATCAAAAGTCGATCAAAACTAACAGCGATCTTTAAAACGTCGTGACTTTTCCATAATACAATACGTTTGATGGTTACGTGTCATATTCAACGATGGATCGAATCTTCACACAGTTATTTCTACTCTTATCACTTAGCGTCACTAAGCGGCAACTGCGAAAAAGATAGTTGCTCATCAAAATTTGTGTGAAATTTTAAAACATTTTTTAGCACAACAAAAAAATATTTATATTTTCAATACTTTTTAAGCTACGAGGTTCAAATTAGTCAAAACGGGAAAAAATCAAAAACACTTGAATTTAATGGAACGTCTCAAGTACTGTAATGACGTTAATATTGAAGAAAAAAAATCCGAGAAGTAGAATCACGGCTCTCCTGGTAAAAGTGTATTCTGCGACTCGCTATGTGAATGTAAATGTACCCGTCTCGATTCGATACCGAGACCATTAATGGATTATTTATTCAACATTTTTCGTTGGATGACTTTTACATTTATTATTTTCATCACATTCGCCTTGGTCAAAAGTATCAGACACCATGTAAATTTTCTATACATTAGAATATCTCACCGGAAAATAACGGCGAACCAATTTAATAAACGGTGTTTTTAAACGAAGTTGACTTGATTAGTCACTTAAAAACTTCAATTGAGATCCTATTGTCAACCCTTTAAAGAAGTCCCGTCAAAACTCTCGGTTGATCCCTTAAAACCCTCTCGATAAAACTCTGAGTCAGTCCCTTAAAGAACTTCCGTCGAGCCCTGAAAAAAGACACCACAAACGATTCAGCCGTCGACCTAGATAGCGAAAACTATAGAAAAATATACCTAGACATCGAAAACCATAAAGAAATATACCTGGACATCGGAAACTATGCAAAAATATACCTAGACATCGAAATCCATGGAGAAATATACCTAGACGTCGAAAACCATAATGAAGTATAACTAGACAACCAAAACCATGGAGCCGTCGACGTAGACAGCAAAAACTATGGAAAAATATACCTAGACATCGAAATCCATGGAGAAATGTACCTAGACATCGAAAACGATAATGAAGTATACCTAGACAACGAAAGCCATGGAGCCGTCGACGTAGATAGCAAAAACTATGGCAAAATATACCTGGACATCGAAAACCATAAAGGAATATACCTGGACATCGGAAACTATGCAGAAATATACTTAGACAAGAAAAACCATAGAGCCGTCGACCTAGATAGCGAAAACTATAGAGAAATATACCTAAACATCGAAAACCATGAAGAAATATAACTAGGAAACGAAAACCATGGAGCCGTCGACCTAGACATCGAAAACCATGGAGAAATATACCTAGACAACGAAGACCATGGAGCCGTCGACCTAGATAGCGAAAACTATACAAAAATATACCCAGACATCGAAACCCATAAAGAACTATACATGGACATCGGAAATTATGCAGAAATATACTTAGATATCGAAAACCATGAAGAAATTTACCTAGACAACAAAAACCATAGAGCAGTCGACCTAGATAGCGAAAACTATAGAGAAATATACCTAGACATCGAAAACCATGGAGCCGTCAACCTAGATATCGACAACCATGGAGAAATATACCTAGACATCGAAAACCATGGAGAAATATACCCAGACAACGAAAACCATGGAGCCGTCGACCTAGACATAGAAAACCACGGAGAAATATACCTAGACAACGAAAATCATGGAGCCGTCGACCTAGATAGCAAAAACTATAGAAAAATATACCTAGACATTGAAAACCATAAAGAAATAAACCTGGACATCGGAAACTATGTCTAGACAACAAAAACCATGGAGCCGTCGACCTAGACATCGAAAAGCATGGAGAAATATACCTAGGCAACGAAAACCGTGAAGCAGTCGATCTACATGGCGAAAACTATAGAAAAATATACCTAGACATCGAAAACCATAAAGAAATATACCTGGACATCAGAAACTATGCAGAAATATACTTAGACATAGAAAACCATGGAGAAATATACCTAGACATCGAGAACCATGAAGAAATGTACCTAGACAACAAAAACCATAAAGCCGTCGACCTAGATAGCGAAAACTATAGAAAAATATACCTCGACATTGAAAACCATAAAGAAATATACCTGGACATCGGAAACTATGCAGAAATATACCTAGACAACAAAAACCATGGAGCCGTCGACCTTGACATCGAAAACCATGGAGAAATATACTTAGACAACAAAAACCATGGAGCCGTCGACCTAGACATCGAAAAGCATGGAGAAATATATCTAGACAACGAAAACCATGGAGCCGTCGACTTAGATAGCGAAAACTATAGAGAAATATACCTAGACATCGAAAACCATGGAGAAATATACCTAGACAACGAAAACCATGGAGCCGTCAACCTAGACATCAAAAACCATGGAGAAATATACCTAGACATCGAAAACCATAAAGAAATATACCTGGACATCAGAAACTATGCAGAAATATACATAGACATAGAAAACCATGGAGAAATATACCTAGACATCGAGAACCATGAAGAAATATACCTAGACAACAAAAACCATAAAGCCGTCGACCTGGATAACATAGCGTCTTGAACTACGTTGTGAACAGAGAGGTAACACGGGGTAACAGGTTGGTGTTGCTGTTCGTGGACTTGAGGGTAGCGTTTGACTCGATGGATTCAATTCTTTCGCCCATTCGACTCTTCGAGTCGAAAAATGGTATAGAAGAAATTGAGAAAAAAATATTCGTATTGCAAAATATTGATTTTCACAGCTGACTTCCTCACATGTCATATTCGAGTTGTAAGCACGATGCACGATCCCGTCGCCGTCGAATTCTCATGACAGATTTTTTTTAGGTGCCACGATTTTTTAAAGGAATTTTTTTTTTTGTCACGCTATGTCACGCTTGAGTGTCACGCTCAATGTCACGCTATGTCACGCTTAGGTGTCACGCTCGATGTCACGCTTGGGTGTCACGCTAGAGCGTGACATTGAGCGTGTTTGAAGCTATGGGGTGTCATGCTATGTCACGCTTGGGTGTCACGCTCGATGTCACGCTTGGGTGTCACGCTATGTCACGCTTGGGTGTCACGCTCAATATCACGCTTGGGTGTCACGCTATGTCACGCTTGGGTGTCACGCTCAATATCACGCTTGGGTGTCACGCTATGTCACGCTTGGGTGTCACGCTCGATGTCACGCTTGGGTGTCACGCAATGTCACGCTTTAGTGTCACGCTATGTCACGCTTAGGTGTCACGCTCGATGTCATGCTTGGGTGTCACGCCATGTCACGCTCTATGTCACGCTTGGGTGTCACGCCATGTCACGCTCTATGTCACGCTTGGGTGTCACGCTCTATGTCACGCTTGGGTGTCACGCTATGTCACGCTTAGGTGTCACGCTCGATGTCACGCTTGGGTGTCACGCCATGTCACGCTGTATGTCACGCTTGGGTGTCACGCCATGTCACGCTCTATGTCACGCTTGGGTGTCACGCTATGTCACGCTTGGGTGTGACGCTCAATATCACGCTTGGGTGTCACGCTATGTCACGCTTGGGTGTCACGCTCGATGTCACGCTTGGGTGTCACGCTATGTCACGCTTGGGTGTCACGCTATGTCACGCTATGTCACGCTTAGGTGTCACGCTCGATGTCACGCTTGGGTGTCACGCCATGTCACGCTCTATGTCACGCTTGGGTGTCACGCTCGATGTCACGCTCGATGTCACGCTCTATGTCACGCTTGGGTGTCACGCTCGATGTCACGCTATGTCACGCTTGGGTGTCACGCCCAATGTCACGCTCTATGTCACGCTTGGGTGTCATGCTCGATGTCTCGCTTGGGTGTCACGCTCAATTTCACGCTCGTCTTTTTCCTTAAAAAAATTCCTTTTTTAAAATATATCGGGATATTGGCGACGTTTAACTCCCGTAGTCCGAGATCTATTTTTTTTTTCATTCTGAATCCCGGATATTGGCGCCGTTCGGTGACGTTCGAGGCCCGTAGTCGGTGTTCGGAAATTCCTCCAAAAATCCTTTTTTTTAAAAGCAAACAGCCGCTACCGGGAACGAGAGACTAATCCTGACTCTATTATTTTATTTTTCATATTTAATTGACCGATTAGCCTGCGTAGCTAATAATTGCCGCGGTCATTGTTTTAGAGTCATTAATTCAATAAAAATTCGAAAATTCTACGAATACCATTATAACGCGAAGGGAGGATTTTATTTTTATGCACTATGCGAATTTAACTAAGAGAATAAAATTGAAAGAAAGAAAAATTGATAATTAATTTAAAAAAGGAAGACATTGTTTGTTAAAAATAAATCATTTACGAAAGGACATTAAATAAGCCTAACAGTTAGGGAAAAACCGACTGTCTTTTGGAAAAATAACCCGCGATCGGTCATTTTACCTCAAGTCGGACATTTAAGGAAATAATCTCGGAAATAAGCAAAAATAGAAGCGCGATCGCGATTATACATAAGAATTCACATTATTTATTAAATAATAATCAGAAATACCTCTTGTAAAGCACAAAAAGAATTAAAAATTGTTTTATTTGAATAAATTCAAGTTAATCTTGATTTTTCTAGCATTAAAACGCATTATTCTCATACTTCTTTCATACCTGCTCCGATTCTTAGGAGGTTCGAACCTGCGCGTAGCGACGTTTGCGCGTTGGCAAAAAGCGTTCCGTTACAATATATATAATATTATATACATTGTTTGGTTCTATACCTTTATTTTTAGTTATTATATTTATTTATAAAAATTATTTAAATTTAGAATTAAGAATTTTAATAATTAATAAAATAAATATTTATATTTATATAAGTTTAATTATAGCTTTTTAATTAAATTACCTATATATTTTATTCATTTATGATTACCTAAAGCTCATGTTGAGGCTCCAATTGTTGGTTCAAGAATTTTAGCAGGAGTTATATTAAAATTAGGAAGTTATGGTTTAATACGAATTTTTTTAATTATAATAGAAATATCACTTAAATTTAATAAATTTATTATAATTATTAGTTTAATAGGAGGTTTAATTTGTAGATTTATTTGTTTGAGACAAATTGATTTAAAAATATAAATTGCTTATTCATCTGGAGTTCATATAAGAATTTTATTATCTGGAATAATAAGATTATTTAGAATAAGATATATAGGGGGATTTTTAATAATAATTTCTCATGGTTTATGTTCATCTGGAACATTTTATTTATTAAATGTTAATTATGAAAGTTTAAATTCTCGAAGTTTATATTTAAATAAAGGTTTAATTAATTATATACCTTCATTAAGATTAATATGATTTTTAATATGTTCTTCTAATTTATCTTTTCCATTTTCTTTAAATTTATTTAGAGAAATTTTTTTATTTAATTCTTTATTAATATGAAATAATAAGGGTTCCCTGCCCCTCGCAGAGAAGTGCGGGGAACAGGGGTGAGGCCAACCGGGCGCGTCTTCAGGTGGCGGATAGAAGGACGTCCAGGGGGGGAAGTGACCGAAAACGGCCGGGGAACGGGACGTCTTATGACGACCGGGACCGGGACCGGAGGCCGCTTAAACCGGCAGTGATCGCCTTAGAAATGCTCCGAAGCACTTTTTTCCTATGTTCTTCGTCCGAAATGAACTTTTTATTCCACTACACTCGGAAATTCTTTCACTACAATCCTCTACGTGTATCCTCAAACTAATCTGTACGTTTGTAGTAACCGTACAGCCCTTCAAACCGGAAGTGATCGCCTTAGAAATGCTCCGAAGCACTTTTCTCCCATGTTATCCGCCCAAAGTGAACTTTTTATTCTACTACACTCGAAAATTCTTTTACTACAATCCTCCACATGCATAGTCGAAGTAATCTGAACATTCGTAGTTACCGTATAGCCGTTCAAACCGGAAGTGATCGCCTTAGAACTGCTTCGAAGCACTTTTTTCCTATGATCTTCGTCTAAAGTGAACTTTTTATTCCACTACACTCAGAAATTCTTTTACTACAATCCTCTACATGCATCGTCGAAGTAATCTAAACGTTTGTAGTAACTGTATAGCCCTTTAAACCGGAAGTGGTTGCCTTAGAAATGCTCCAAAGCACTTTTTCATATGTTCTTCGCTCAAAATCAAATTGTATTCTACTACACTCGGAAATTCTTTCACTACAAACCTCTACATGCATCGTCGAAGGAATCTGAATGGTTGTAGTAACTATTTAGCCGTTTAAACCGGAAGTGATCGCTTTAGAAATGCTCCGAAGCACTCTTTTCCTATGTTCTTCGTCCGAAATGAACTTTTTATGCCACTACACTCGGAAATTCTTTCATTACAATCCTCTACGTGCATCGTCGAAGTAATCTGAACGGTTGTAGTAACTGTTTAGCCGTTCAAACCGGAAGTGATCGCCTTAGAAATGCTCCGAACCATGTTTTGCCCATATTCTTCGCTCGAAATCAATATTCATTATACTACACTCGGAAATTCTTTTACTACAATCCTCTACATACATCGTCGAAGTAATCTAAACGTTTGTAGTGACCGTATAGCCCTTCAAACCGGAAGTGATCACCTTAGAAATGCTCCAAAGCATGTTTTGCCTATGTTCTTCGCTCAAAATCAAAATTTTTTCTACTACACTCGGAAATTCTTTCACTACAAACCTCTACATGCATCGTCAAAGTAATCTGAACATTTGTAGTGACCGTATAGCCGTTCAAACCGGAAGTGATCGCCTTAGAAATGCTCCGAAGCATGTTTTGCCTATGTTCTTCGCTCAAAATCAAATTTTATTCTACTACACTCGGAAATTCTTTCACTGCAATCCTCTACATGTATTGTCGAAGTAATCTGAACGTTTGTTGTAACCGTATAGCCCTTTAAACCGGAAGTGATCGCTTTAGAACTGCTTCGAAGCACTTTTTTCCTATGATCTTCGTCTAAAGTGAACTTTTTATTCCACTACACTCAGAAATTCTTTTACTACAATCCTCTACATGCATCGTCGAAGTAATCTGAACATTTGTAGTAACCGTATAGCCCTTTAAACCGGAAGTGATCGCCTGAGAAATGCTCCGAACCACGTTTTGCCTATGTTCTTCGCTCAAAATCAAATTTTATTCTACTACACTCGGAAATTCTTTTACTACAATCCTCTACATAAATCGTTGAAGTAATCAAATCGTTTATAGTAACCGTTTAGTTCTTCAAACCGGAAGTGATCGCCTTAGAAATGCTCCGAAGCTTGTTTTGCCTATGTTCTTCTTCCAAAATGAACTTTTTATTCTACTACACTCGAAAATTCTTTCACTTCTAACCTCTACATACATCGCCGAAGTTATCTGAACGTTTGTAGTAACCCTATAACCCTTTAAACCGGAAGTGATCGCCTTAAAAATGTAAAATTCGACTTTAAAAGTTTTGAAAAATTTAAATATTTTTTTAAATTTTTTCTACGTTACTACAAACGAAAAAAACTCCACTACCTATCTCTACTAACCTTTTTCTACAAGAATCAATCGAAAAATTTCCATTTTTTCACCTCAGGAGATGAAAATTTTTTTTTTTGCTATATTTTTTTTTTGCTTTACTACTAACGAATTTAGCGTTACTACCTACCACTACCTACCTTAACCTATGTTTAAAAAAAAAAAGTCCATTTTTCCAAAGTCGGGTTCTAGGTTCACACAGGTGTAAAATCCTTTTTCTGAGGCGTTGCAGATCTACCCGGAGTGCTTTTTTCGTTCAAATAGCAACTACAATTCAGAATAGGTTGCGATGCTGTATCTACATTCTTACGATTTCAAAAATCGTTTAGAGCATGTCGGTGTATTATCGAAGTTTTCAGATCTCACCCCAGGAGCATATCCCGGTCTGACTAGTAATTCGATGGCCGTGGGTTGGACTCCCCGGGTGGAAATATTTCTTTTTTCTGTTTTCATCTTTTTTTAAATTTTTATATTATTCATACATTTTCTTAAAACTTTTTTTTTCTCTAATCAAGTATCTCAAACGTTTTCGAGCAATACGTCATGGGAAATTCATAACTGTGGAAAATATTAAATATTAAAAATTTCATCTTCTGTTAGGCGTGCGTTCCGGACCACAGATTTTGATCAAACTTTTTAAATATTTTTTGGAAAGTATCTCAAAAGTATTCGAATAATAAAAAACTTTGGAACTCCATGACTGTAAAAAAATATCGATCATGCAAAAAACCATTGGATGCAAACGTTATATACTTCAACGTCATAAAAATGGCAAAAAGAAAGCACAATTGATTTAAAACAGGAAGAGTCAACAGGGAACACGACAACGTCGAAAAATCTCTTAATGATTCTGACCTTTTTTCAGTGATATTTTATTTCACGCGATGCTTTTTCGTTTTTCGCCGCGATCGGCAGATTTATTATCAGAATTGACGCGGCTGTCAGAAAGTGATCAACGAAAAGTTTGCATTTTTGACATTTACCTGTGGAATTTTCAATTCTATTTTCATAATGTTTGGTTTGGTGATATTTTCGGACGAGACATTACATGTGTGCCCGATTGATGACATTTTCATACAAGACCAAAAATGTTCTGTACATTACGGTGGAGGGAAAAAAATATGCTGCACGTGTAATAGCTTTGCATGGTGAGTAATATTGATAGAAAAGTAAATAACGGAATAGGAAGTTTTTATGAATTTTTCGAAAATTATACAGCAAAGCGAGAGATCTTGAGCAAAGTTTTGAATAATTTCAAAAACGACGAAGACGCGCGTCTATTCCCTTTCTCCGCTTACGCTGACAAACTCATCGAATCGACGTTCATTGAGATTGTAAACAAAAAATCAACACAATCAGGTATAAAAGCTTCAAGTTTGGAAATCTTAGAATTTTTTTTCTCCATTTGACATGCAATTTTCATTTGAAGTGAAATATTTCATATGATAAAGCGATTGAACCTAATATCCTTAGTAGTAAGGCTATGCCAGTTCTAACTCACTTTTCACAGCAGGGTGCCTGGGTCTGGAGGGGGAAGGATCTTCGGGGGAGGGGAAGTATCTCAGGGAGCGGGGGAGTGGAGGGGGAAGTGGCGAGATGGGGATCACAATGCAACGGACCTGTTTGAACTTGTGCGGCAATGCTTAGAGAAATGCTGACGTATTGTCACTCTTTCTAAGAAAAGAGAATAAAAAATGATATTTATTACTGGAAGTCTTTACAAATGGTGTTTAAGCATCACACTCCCAATGATAGATTTATGTGTCCTGTTACACATTTTTGTAACCTGCAGAGTCATCATGAAGACATTTTAGTCAAATTCCACAAGAATGCTCATTCATGAGACTTTCTTTGAAAAGTCACCTTTTAGTCAAATTACACAAGAATGCTCATTCATGAGACTCTTTGAAAAGACACCTGCCCTTCCCCCAGATTTTAGCTCCAGTTATTGGGATAGATTTATGTGTCCTGTTACACATTTTTGTAACCTGCAGAGTCATCATGAAGACATTTTAGTCAAATTCCACAAGAATGCTCATTCATGAGACTTTCTTTGAAAAGTCACCTTTTAGTCAAATTCCACAAGAATGCTCATTCATGAGACTCTTTGAAAAGTCACCTGCCCTTCCCCCAGATTTTAGCTCCAGTTATTGGGATAGATTTATGTGTCCTGTTACACATTTTTGTAACCTGCAGAGTCATCATGAAGACATTTTAGTCAAATTCCACAAGAATGCTCATTCATGAGACTTTCTTTGAAAAGTCACCTTTTAGTCAAATTCCACAAGAATGCTCATTCATGAGACTTTCTTTGAAAAGTCACCTGTCCTTCCCCCAGATTTTAGCTCCAATTATTGGGAATTGCATAAGATTTCTATTTTCTTCAATAGTTACTAGCTACGTGAATGGATGATGGACCATTTCCTTTTCATCTCGCATACCTGCCTTCGAGAAAAGTAAAAATCTATGAATTTGTATCCCTCTTATTCACCCACACCTCTGGAAAAACGCGTATATAAGGGCAAACCATTTTAGGGTAGATCCAGATTTCGTCGAGACGACGTACAAGTTACATTTCGAGTCAAATCGCCTTGAATTTCAACGCATCATGTCTCTTACTGCTGATATTGCTACAGAGCAATTGCTACGTATGCAAGCGTCTCTACTACGGACATTGGAACAATTTTTGGTGTGGGAATACCAATGTGACACGCTTATCGAATCATTGGAGGAACAAGTTCGATCCAAGCGGTCACGACTTGCCATCGGATATCACCACTCAGTCAGTTCGCAAATCTTACGTCTCGAATGTTTGAAGCAGACAACACGCCAACGCTTCATACATACAGGCGAAGGATTGAGTGATCATGAGTTGATATGGCGAGAAATTGACACGGCATTTCAAAATCGCTTGTCAACGGGTGCCGTAATCAATCGTGATTACATCGATCCACGGAAGTTCCTGCTAGATTCGTATGAACTAGTCGCGAAACAAGTGGCTGAATATATCGAAAAATTTAACAGCATCAAAGTGAACACCGCGTTCAATGGAGAGTTCACCGTGGGCGATAAGCGTGCGAATAAAAGTATCAACACGGGAAATGTTGAACTTTTCACAACATCGGACCTGAGTGAGTGGTATCGAAAGCGCGTCGTGGAGCCAACACTAAAATCGCTCGACGAGTTCCAGGATAGTGACAGCGGCTGGACATTAGCAGCCATATCGAATTTAACCGTGAATATAAACAAGTATAATGCAATGCGTGCGGGATGTTTGATTTCATTGGCGAAACGCGTACAATTAAAGAGAGCAGTGGTAAATGTGAAATCGAAGGATAATGCGTGCTTTGGATGGGCGATGGTTGCTGCTCTCCATCCAGCAGCAAAAAACAGTGACCGCACATCTTCCTATCCGCATTATTCGACGATATTCAATCTCCAAGGTATCAACTTTCCCATGACGTGGGACCAAATTGGGAAATTTGAAAAGATGAACAATCTTTCAATCAACGTCTATAGTGAGAAGAAAGACACCATTCTACCGGTTCGCGTTAGCAAGGAGAAGAAAGAGACACACGTTAACTTGCTGTACGTTGAAGACGCAGTGGGATCCGAGATTGGACACTTTGCGTGGATTAAGAATCTATCCCGCCTAGTGAACTCGCAACTTAACATCAATGGACACAAAAAATTCATTTGCGATCGGTAAGTATATTTATATTCATATGCTGTAATTTTATACTTCACAATGTATAATAAATCTTTAAATAATGTTGAAAAAATGATTATTTTACAGATGCCTGCACTTCTTCCAATCCGTCGACAAGCTGCGGTTGCATGAGGTGGATTGCGGTGTGCTTAATGATTGCGCAGTTCAATTACCAGCCGAGAACGACAAATGGTTGGAATTCACAAATGCCAATCGGAAGGAGCGTCTCCCATTCGTGGTCTACGCAGATCTTGAATGCATCCTGGAGAAAACCAGCGTTGAAGAGAGGGAGAAGAACAAGAGCCAACATCATCGTGTCTTCAGCGTTGGATATTACGTCAAGTGCTCCTACGATGATTCGCTGTCGGGATATCACGAACGCCGAGGCAAAAACTGTGTGGAATGGTTCGTAGAAGAACTTAAAAAACTGGCATTGCGAGTGGAGAAAATTTTATTAACAAACGTTCCGATGCAAGATTTGACTCCACAGGAGTGGAAAAAATTTCGGGAGGAAAAAGATTGTCATATTTGCGAGAAACCTTTTGTCGGGGGTGATGAGCGTGTTCGCGATCATTGCCACCTGACAGGGCAATTCAGAGGTCCGGCACATTCAAATTGCAATTTAAACTATCAGAACTCATTTTTCATTCCAATAGTTTTTCATAATTTATCCGGTTATGACGTGCATTTTATAATAAAAGAAGTAGCAACTGCGTTCGAGGGGAAAATCGATTTGCTCCCTATAACAAAAGAAAAGTACATCTCCTTCTCGAAAACTGTTGAAACGTCCAAAGACACGCGGAAAAATATAAAATTACGTTTCATAGACTCATTTAGATTTCTGAACACAAGTCTCGATAAATTAGCATCATTTTTAACTTCAGACAAACTCACAACTTTGAAATCACAGTTTCCCGACGTCGACGATTTTCATCTATTGACACGAAAAGGTGTCTTCCCCTACGAATATATTGACAGTTTTGAAAAGTTAGATGAAACGGAGCTTCCACCGCGGGAAGCATTTTACAGCTCTTTAACGGAGTCAACCATTTCCGAGAAGGAATATACTCATGCTAAAAATGTGTGGGAACGATTTTCAACTCGAACGCTCGGTGAATACAGCGATTTATATTTAAAGACCGACGTACTACTATTAGCCGACATCTTTGAGAATTTCCGCGATACTTGCCTGAAAAGTTATGGTCTTGACCCTGCGTTTTACTATACTCTCCCCGGATATACCTGGGATGCCATGATGAAATATACAAAGGTAAAGTTTGAATTGCTCACGGACATCGACATGGTATTATTCGTGGAGAGAGGTATTCGGGGTGGTCTCAGTCAATGCTCCAAAAGGCATGCCCATGCCAATAATAAGTATATGGACTCATATAATCCATCTATATCATCCTCATACTTGATGTATTACGACGTTAATAATTTGTATGGATGGGCAATGAGTCAACCGCTGCCGTACGCAGATTTTGAATGGATTGACGATATTGCAAGCATCAATGTCGAAACAGTTCCATTAGATTCTGAAAACGGTTATATACTTGAGGTTGATTTAGAATATCCAGAACACTTGCACGATGCGCATAGTGACTTACCGTTTTGTCCAACGCATGATAAACCTCCGGGCACGCAGCAAGAAAAGCTGCTTGCAACGGTGAACGGGAAAAAACGGTATGTCATACACTATCGTGCATTGCAGCAGTGTTTGCAACATGGTTTGAAAATCGCCAAAATACATAGAGTTTTGAAATTCAAGCAATCTTCCTGGCTGCAAACATACATTGATTTGAATACTCAGTTTCGTACACGTGCGAAAAATGATTTTGAAAAAAATCTATTCAAATTGATGAATAATGCAGTTTTTGGAAAAACTATGGAAGATGTTCGTAGCCACGTACAAGTCAAATTGTTAACGGAATGGGCAGGCCGATATGGAGCAGAGGCTATGATCGCAAAACCCAACTTTCACAGTCGAAGTATCTTTGCAGAAAATTTAATCGCTGTAGAGTTGCGAAATCTTCAAGTCAAGTTTAATAAACCAATATATGTGGGCATGTCGATTTTAGACATCTCCAAAACTTGTCTATATGCGTTTCACCACGAATTCATGACTCCAACGTATGGAAATAAGAGTAAAGTGATGTATACAGATACTGATAGTTTAATTTACCATATTGAATGTGACGATGTATATAAGGACATGAAATGCAATCTCGACAAATATGACACCAGTGACTATCCCCATGACAATGTATATGGTATACCGCTTGTCAACAAAAAGGTCCCTGGTCTCATGAAGGATGAGAACAACGGGGCCATAATGACCGAATTCGTTGGACTTAGATCGAAAATGTATGCGACGCGAGTTGAGGGGAAGAAAGATGTTAAAAAAGCGAAAGGTGTAAAGAGTAATGTTGTTGCGAGAACCATACAATTTGAAGATTATGTGAAGTGTCTCGATGAGCAGATTGAAATGAAGCGTTGCCAATCATCGATTCGATCGACATTACATAATGTCTATACCATAACAGAGACAAAAATCGCTCTAAGTCCACACGATGACAAGCGGTATATTATACCTGGAACGGTAGACACGTTGCCATGGGGTCATTACAGTATTCCCAAATGTTCGGAAGCAATGGAAACGTAGAGAGTTGTAAACCGAGAGCGCGTACGTATGTGTATGAGAGAGAGAGAGAGAGAGAGAGAGAGAGAGAACATTTTTTTCAATATTTGTACATTTGATGTGAAATAAAAAGAATCTTTTTGTGAAACTCATTGTGTCCATCCTTTTTTCCTTCTACCTGCTTTCCAGAGCTATGCAGAGACCTGCTTGGATATGTCGGGAGGGTCATAAAAATAAACCAGACATTCTTTTCCTCTTCTTTATTGTTCACAAATCATCCTTACTTATCCAACTATTATGTGTATTGTCGAAACCTAGCCATTTAACAAGCAACTGACTACCACGCTTCTTCAAGACTTTTTCAATGAGATATATGTCAGGATATTTAACTCGAAGTAACTCTTGTTCGTAGAAGCTACCTGCAATGGGCTCATCTTGATGATCTTTTATGTTGTATGTAACAGGGGTAGTTTTTCTTACTCGATATATTGTGAAAATTTCCGTTGTCCAGTTTGCTGTATAACCTTTCTCAAATACATTCTTAAATTTACTAATGCGTACTTTATCGCCGATTTTAAATTTCGCCAGTTTTCCCACCTCAGTTCTATTGAAAACATCACGTAGTATTTGTTTTTCATTCGTAACATTAACATTTTTCGGCTTCATCTTAATGGTATGATGTATAGTATCATTATATTTAGTAATTAACATATCGAGAATATCGATCCATTTCCAGTTTCCGCGAAAACTGAATTGAATCCACATTTTATTCTTAAGTGTACGATTGAAGCGCTCACAAATTGATGCTTTTAAATTGCTATATGTAGAATACAAGTGTATATTATTCTTTTTCATCAAAGCCTTAAAGTCTGTATTATAAAACTCTTTTCCTCGATCGACGTGAAGGTTTTTCGGTATGCGTCCTTTGCTGAGAATTGACTCCATTGCAGCGGTGACATCTTTCCCACTCTTACTCTTCAATGGTTTGGCCCAGGCGAATTTCGAAAATATATCGATGACGGTGAGGAGAAATTTATGCTTGGAGTTGTGTTGTGCATATGCAGACATATCTACAAGATCAGCTTGCCACGTCTCATCCAGGCCGCGTATATCCACATGTCGACGTGGATAATTTCGCCGAGCTGGCTTATGCAACTCCTCCACCACAGCACGTTTCTTTTCACTCATTATTTCTCCCCCGCAACGCTTTTTATCATAGATTGAAGATAGTTGTTTGAAGGCTTTTTCCGCTTCTCACCGATTTTGACATCTTTTAAAAGTCTGACGTCACCGTTGAGATCCTTGATCGCACTTTTCAAATTGTCTATTTCAGCACGGAGGTTGGTGAGATCAACTTTTACACGCTTTTCAAGAGCCGTTATATTCGATTCAAAAAATTGTTTCGTTGAATCACGTAATAAGACCGTGTTATGATTAGTCCCACCGATAAACGAACGGAGGTTTACAGCATCATCATCTTTTATCGGCGAACCAACATTGACCAGCCGTTTTCCTTCCAAATCATAATCACCGTTTGCTGTAGTCTTAAATCCAGCACCTGGTTTACCGGGAGGACCCGCACCACCTCTATTCAATTGGCGTCCGAACACATCGACGGTCATGTTGTGAATGCGTGAAAAAAAAGAGCTCGCACATGTTAATAAATGATTTTAGCTTCACGTAATTCCTCAATAATTGATATAATCTCGTTGGAATGGGAGGAGTTCCCGGCAGCTTGTGATGCGAGTAGTAGACGAAGACGATCCACTAGTTCATTCGGATCATCCCAATAAACATAGTCGAAAGAGGTATTTTTTCGTGCCACCTTATACGTGGGCACACCACCACCACCACCACCTTTATGCCCGCCATTTTGCTCCAGTATTTTCGATATATAATTTTTAAATTTATAAGATTTATCATGGCGTATTGCACCATTACGTTTATAATATTTTCTATGAACATTCGTAGCAATAACAATTTTCGAGTAATCCTCCAAATCGTTTGGTGTTACATATTTCAACTCAGGATCTTTTTTGAACAACAACTCAACCAAGCCAATACGTTTCGAATACTTTTTGTCTCCAACATGAATATGATCATCGGCGAACTGAATCGGTGAGTTACCGATCATTAATTTATCATTTGCAAGATTTCGTACTCCATACATGACATCCAGTCTTGTTTTTTTATTGCTACGCAGCAGTCCCAGATATTCATGTATTAAAGCATTGGCATCTTCAGATGATTCGTCGTCATCGTCGTCGTCGTCAGCTAAGGAGTCTGCATAGTTATCAGCATCAGCTAAGGGCTCTGCATCACCTTCAATTGCTTCACGCCAAATATCATTAGAAGAAATGTCATGGAGCGCGCTGTTTTCTTCATCCTTCTCCTCCTCCTCCCTCTTGATATTCACTTTTTCATCCTTAATTTCATGCTTCAGATTTTTGTTATATGAAACCAGCTCCTCTAACGGTCCAACGATCGGTTTAAACACATCTTGCATTTTCTGCTGTGCAGTATCGCGACCACTTTTTAACTTTCGATGTTTTCGTCTAATCGCATCACTCGCCTTGGCAAGTTCACACAATACATCCTTTTCTCTCAAAAGTTCTTTGCTCTTCATGTTGACGCAAGCAAGTTAGACTTAAGACTGTCTCTCATACCACAATGAGCAATCATTTATTATCAATAGTTAGGAAAGAATCGAATCCTCTTCTATATCTACCGGCATTCAATTCACTGTCCTTGTCAATCGTAATAAATCCATACTTGTCCAACTTCCAACATTTTACACACATGTTTTTGAAGTATGTATAAGTCATATCCGTATTCACATGGTCATTATACACATGTTTAAGGTTCATATCATCCTGTTTAAATAGCACTACAAAATTTGCATTGTCTCTCACGAGATGTTTCGGAATACGAGTGTATGTTTGACAAAGATAAAAACTGTCTACAATCTCGTGTCGTCCCATGGAAAAAAACGCTCTCACATTATCCTGTTTTTCACATGCTATATCGTCGAAGATGAATATGGAATTTGGACGGGCATCACTTGGTGTGATAACTTGTTCATGCTCATTGAATGGAAAATATTCAACTCCTTCCACCGGTCGAAGTAATTGCTCGAGCAGTCTATATTTTGGCTGCTTCAGCGATTTAGAGTAGAGATTTATGTTCTCAAATCTCAAACCATTTGGATGTATTAGCAGCGTGAGTAAAGCATTAGTTTTTCCGCAATTCGATGGACCACAAAACACGGCACGAATACTGTCAGGTAGTATATTCCCATGACGCTTATTTTTCGTTGCACCACGACCACCACCACCATCGACAAATTCATCGAAATTTATTATGGGGAGTTGACCACCTTGTTTCTTCGACACCATCTCTCATACGACTGATCGGAAAAATCGTATAAATGCGACTTTATAATGCGAATAATGCTCAGTCGAGTTGTAGCTGTCGGTGATGATTGTGCACGATAAACCTGGTAAGGGTTTAGTCAACAGTGTACTCAATAATCTCCCCGTGGAATTACATCTACCTGGCTACCAATATTGCGGACCTGGTACAAAATTGGTTAAACGTCTTGCCCGTGGTGATCCTGGCATAAACCCATTGGACGCTGCTTGCAAAGAGCACGATATTGCATATTCGAAAAATCGTGATAATCTAGAAGCGAGACATTTAGCGGATAAAGTGTTGGCTGAACAAGCCTGGCAACGTGTAACCTCAAAAGACGCTAGTCTTGGTGAGAGAGCAAGTGCTTGGGCTGTGACAAACATTATGAAGGCAAAAAGGAAGTTTGGTTTGGGTATGAAGAGAGCAGTGAGAAAGCCGCAGAAGAGTGTTTGCCTGAAAAAGGTCATCAGTGCTGCGAGGAAAGCGATGATTCGTAGTGATGACCCTCGTAAAGTCGTCATGTCAGCATTAAAAGGTGCGCGTGCCAGTGTAAAAGGCGTCAAAGTACGCACACCTCGAATTCTACCTGTCCCCCGAAAAACCGGTGGTTTATTGCCTTTTCTCATACCCCTCTTCGCCGGTCTTAGCGCCGTTGGTGCATTGTCTGGTGGAAGTGCGGCAATAGCCAGCGCTGTAAATGCTGCTCAAGCGGCCAAAAAGGAATTGGATGAAAATAAGCGACATAACCAAACAATTGAGGCCATTGCTTTGGGCAAAGGTTTACACTTGAAACCGTACAAGCAGGGTCTGGGTCTTCACATCGGGCCAAAAAACGTATAATTACGCTACCGCATCAACCTCTCACCGACATCGATCTGCTGAAGTATGCGAAAGCCATGAAAATTCGTCATTTTCGAGGGGTTTTCATGCGTGATACTTTACCTGCAAGCGGACCGCTCAAGCAAGAATCAGCAATTGTGAATTTGGATGAAAATGTGGGCCCTGGAACACACTGGGTTGCATATAAAAAGATTGGCGGAAAAGTTATATACTTTGACAGTTTTGGCAATCTCCCACCTCCACCTGAACTCCTGAATTATCTTAATGTTGGTAGCGTTAAATATAATTATAAAAAGTATCAAGAATATGATACAATAATATGTGGACATTTATGTTTAAAGTTTTTATGCGGTCAGTTGAATCGTCGAGCCAAATATGTGCTATATAAATGAGGACTATAGAGCTATGTGTTTAGTTCTTTGCAAGCATCATGGATGATAGTTTAACGATCACCGTATCTGGATCTTCATCTGTTCTCGAGGCGCAATTCTTCCCCCCCATTGAATTGTCACCCGATAAAAATTATACTCTCGGACTTGTTGAGCTGCTCACATTTAATTCAATTCCTAATATCGACAATGGCTGTAATGAATTTCATGTTGGAACACAAGTGTTGACCATACCAACGGGGAGTTATGAAATAGAGGATATTGAAAAATATTTGCAAGCTGAATTGACACGTAAAAACATAAAAATTCAGCTCAAACCGAATAATAATACACTGCGTAGTGAAATCGAATGTAATCAGCCTATTCGTTTCACATCGAACAACTCGATTGGACCTCTGCTAGGCTTTGCATCAGGCCTATTGGAAGCTAATAAAAGACATGTGTCTGATCTACCGGTATCCATTCTTAAAGTGAACGCCATACGAGTCGAGTGTAACATAACCACCGGCGCATACATCAACGGGCGAAAAGTACATACAATTCACGAATTTTTCCCATCTGTGCCGGCGGGCTACAAAATCATCGAAGTACCATCGAGCGTCATTTATCTACCAATCACGACTCACCGAATCGACAATATACAACTTCGTATTGTGGATCAAGACGGTGATTTAATAAATTTCCGCGGCGAAGTTATCACCATACGACTTCATATAAAATCTCGATGGGCATAGTCTACAATCGTAATATTAATAAGGCAGCATCATGGGATCGCGAAACCAGTCGTCGATCAACGCTCAAAGCGCTAACACCGCAAAACCTGCTACTATTGAAGAGTTTGGGACTCAAGATTCGTGGAGTTCGCGTGTGAGAAATTATTTACTTTGTACGTTGTGCATCTGTTGCGCGCAATGGAGGAAGAAATCGTAAACATTCAGACACCCATTATCTTCGATGAATCCATCATACATTATGAGGTTCATGCTCATCAACCATACGCATCGTCAACATATAACAACAGTGATGAAATACGTATTTCAATTCAGCATCAAGATTTATCAATCCTACCGAGCAAAAGTTCAATTCACATTTGTGGAAAACTGACAAAGGACGATGGTACAGCGTTAAATGCAACGAGTCTCGTCAACAATGCCATATGTCATTTATTCGAAGAAGTGCGCTATGAACTTAATGCAATAGAAATTGATCGTAATAAGAATCCGGGTGTTACGTCTCTCATTAAGGGATATACATCTCTTACACCTGCCAAGAGCTCGATGCTTGAAAATACTGGTTGGCTCGATGTTGAAGAAATAAAACAAATCGTGGATGCAGCGGGTAACTTTGATGTATGCGTACCGTTGAGTATGCTGCTGGGCTTTGCTGAAGATTACCGAAAAATGATGGTGAATGCGAAGCATGAATTGATTTTGACCAGATCGCGCACTGATGACAATGCGATAATACAAACAGCCGCTGAAAATTATAGGCTCACATTACAGAAAATCGAATGGCTTGTACCATACGTTACCGTGGCGGATCAACGCAAAATTCAACTTTTAAAGTTTATCGCCAAAGACACACCAATTTTCATGAGTTTCCGTACATGGGAATTGTATGAATATCCATTGTTGCCCATCACCTCTAAACATGTGTGGTCCGTCAAAACTTCAACACAGCTGGAAAAACCACGATATGTGATTCTTGCATTTCAAACGGGACGAAAAAATAATAAGACAAAGAATGTGAGTTGTTTCGATCATTGTAATGTGACCGATGTGAAACTGTACTTAAATTCGCAATGTTATCCATATGGCAACATGAATCTGAATATACAGCAAAATCAGTATGCATTACTCTACGACATGTATACAAACTTTCAATCTATGTACTACAATAAGGAGGCTGAACCATGGCTTAACAAAAAGGAATTTTTACAATATGCACCTCTCGTTGTGATTGATTGCTCGAAGCAAAATGATTCTCTCAAGTCTGGACCTGTGGATGTACGTCTCGAATTTGAAATGAAAACGAATGTACCTGCGCAGACATGTGCATACTGCCTCATTCTACATGATCGTATTGTAGAGTATAATCCCCTGAGTGGTGGGGTGAAAAAATTGGTATAAAATGGCTGAAGTGACCACACTGGACATCAGTCGAGATGGAGTTTATCGTTGATCTACAAGGTTTCAAGGGGCCCATCAACGAGTTTATCCTCAAAGAAATTTCAATTATTCGAGCAGATGTGAAAAACGCTGAACCTCTAACGCTGTTCTTCGAACCACCATACGCATGGGACACGCTACCAGCAAAATATCGAACCATGAATAAATGGTTGCAACGTAATTTCCATGGAATATCATGGGACTATGGTCTTATACCATACGACGCAGCGAAACCTATAATTCAAGCAATTTCACAACACGCTCGCACCATATTTGTGAAAGGCTGTGAAAAGTCTTCGTGGTTAGCGAGCTTCTTGGATTTGTCAACGGAGATTGTTGATTTGGAGACTCTGGACTGCCCATCGTTGAAGAAATTATTAAAAACTACATCGAATTGCCCCCACCACCATACCAACGAATTGAAATTCAACTGTGCAACGATGAATGTAAAAGCTTTGAAAAGCTGGTTATATGTATACCATGCATTATGTAAACGAGGGATCTTTGAATAAAGAAAACATTTTTGAAATGGTTTTTTCTAATTTATTTATACAAAATTTCCTCCTCCTCCTCCTCCTCCTTCTCCTCCTTCACATTACAGAGATTTTTATATATTTTTTATTCACGTTGAAATTTCATGAAACTCGACGCCGTTCCAATCTCCGCCGATGTATTTCATACTGAGTTTTCCAGTATGAGCAGCTTCCAATAGTTTTTCATACGCCTCATAATCTTGATCAAATGCCTTGACGACTCGGGGTGGCAGGAAGACGGTGAATTCACTCTGCACTTCCACGACGTATCTTGGGCCGTACTTAGTCTTTGCCGATCGAATATCAGAGATTCCATAGTCACCGTTGACTTCAAGATCTTTTAGTTTTTTCGTGGGCAGATACTCGGACCGCTTAGTGATGTCGTTGATACCAGAGAACGCCATCGTTGTCGAATGTGGAGGTTTTAAGAGATTTTTTAAAAATCACGACTTGTACGAAGCTTCTAGAGCTGTGAATTGATGCTGATCTCTTCCATGCTCGACTATTTGTACCATCCATCCCTTCCATAAGTCCAATCCCCTTCCACTTCCCGGAAAAATTAGTTCAATCATGTATTATGCAGCCTCATACAGGTTTGAACATGTCGCCACCTGCATCTTTGACAGCTGCTTCTTCGAACAATGCACATTCCGCAATAGCAGATTCTTTCCCACGCATTTTCCGAAGATCTATTCTTGTCGAACAATGGGTCCACGTTTCTTTGTTTGCACACCTGCATTCGAGACAGGTTTAAACATGTTCAATGCTCTTGCAACACTCTCTGCAGTTACGACGTTGGGGTACGGGGCCATCGATGTGATCCCCCGTCGATGGTGTGTTCCAATGTTCGTAACATCGTCTATATGATATAATCTCACTATCAGATTGATAATATTCTGGTAAACGATCCCACAAATAATCGGTAAATTCACTGAAGTACTGTTTAAATATTGTTGGCGATATAATTCGTAGCTCCTCCGTCGTCATTTCTCGCGGATTCTTCGTACGTCGAATTGCATATATATTCACCAATTCTTCCATTTCAAAACACTTTTCACAATCTCGACGCATAGGTCCAACAGCATCAACATGAGTCAGTTCCCATGGTGGATTAAAATGATCATCACACTCATGATATGATTGTATCTCACTATCACACTGTAAATGCTCTGGTAAACGATCCCACAATGAAGTTATACAGTAGCTAAAATATTTTAAAAGTAAAGCCTTGGGAATCGATTCGAGTTCATTTTTCGTCAATGTCCAGGGGTCTTTCGACGGGTGGATTGCATACAAGCTTGCGCATCTATCCATGTCGACGTCTACTTTCAGAATAAACATTTAACTCTCAATCTTATAAGTTTATCCACTTTTTCAAACTAAAATTATTTAAAAATAATCATACATCTCTCACACTCACTATACCCCGCATTTCCCCTACCCTCGCCCCACCCATACAGCATCAACGCAAGACTATATATAACGCAAAAATATGGACTAGCAGGTAGGAGATTTATCTTTTGTTAAAATTCTACCAATGCACCGTTTTAAGCAAACAATGACTCAATGGAGGTCAGGTGTGATCGTCACCTGGTAGTCTTTCCATAAAAAGTGTCCTTTCCATTAAAAGTCTAAGGCATAATTTTTTTTTTATAACATTACAAAAATTTCACTACTAAAAAAAACTTTCGCCTGAGATGAAACGGAAGCGGTCCATCATCCATTCACGTAGCTGGTAACTATTGAAGAAAATAGAAATCTTATGCAATTCCCAACAACTGGAGCTAAAATCTGGGGGAAGGACAGGTGACTTTTCAAAGAAAGTCTCATGAATGAGCATTCTTGTGGAATTTGACTAAAATGTCTTCATGATGACTCTGCAGGTTACAAAAATGTGTAACAGGACACATAAATCTATCCCAATAACTGGAGCTAAAATCTGGGGGAAGGGCAGGTGTCTTTTCAAAGAGTCTCATGAATGAGCATTCTTGTGTAATTTGACTAAAAGGTGACTTTTCAAAGAAAGTCTCATGAATGAGCATTCTTGTGGAATTTGACTAAAATGTCTTCATGATGACTCTGCAGATTACAAAAATGTGTAACAGGACACATAAATCTATCATTGGGAGTGTGATGCTTAAACACCATTTGTAAAGACTTCCAGTAATAAATATCATTTTTTATTCTCTTTTCTTAGAAAGAGTGACAATACGTCAGCATTTCTCTAAGCATTGCCGCACAAGTTCAAACAGGTCCGTTGCATTGTGATCCCCATCTCGCCACTTCCCCCTCCACTCCCCCGCTCCCTGAGATACTTCCCCTCCCCCGAAGATCCTTCCCCCTCCAGACCCAGGCACCCTGCTGTGAAAAGTGAGTTAGAACTGGCATAGCCTTACTACTATCCTTCACTTTTAGATAACCATACCTTATACGTGGGAAAAAATTTGTTGCCGTTATTCGAAGCTTCCTCTTCTCGCGATCGCATTGATATTTTTTCAACGATGAGAAGCAATGAAGGATTTTTCGGTGAGATTTATGCATAAAATTTTGTATGCTTTATTTATACAGAAAAATATAGGGGTAGCGGGCCAAATTGAGACACGGCGCCAAGAAGGACACCGATCAAAAAAAAAATTTCTTTATTCTTTTCACGCCAAAATTTATTTGTAAAAGAAAAAATATTCTATAATAGGCTCTATTATTTTTGAGAATGATAATTTGCAAAATTGGCAAATACATTTGACCCCATCATCGTCAACTCCGGTGCACTTAAGATCGGTCCAAGATGTACACTCAGTGCATTCGATCCAACTTCCTGAAAATTTCCGAAAAATTAGTGAATTGAAAAAAAAAAAAAATTTTACTTTTTGATAAATTTTGGAAAGTCAAGAAAAAAATGTTTTTTGGTCGTGACAATGATTACGTAATGTTTAAAAGCTAAAATTCAAATTTTTTTTATTAATTATTTGATTTTTATATATTTTTGTCTAACCGTATTGTATAAGGCTTTTGTCTTAAAACGGTATCTACTGTAAAACTGGGAGAAAGTCAAAAAATTATTGGTTTCTAGTTTGATAGTGATTTTGTAATGTTTAGGAGCAGTTTATATGATCCTTTAATTCTATGTAAAAATTAGATTATTTGGAACAAAAAAACGGTTCGATGTATTAACTTAGCATTTTACCGGGTTATTGTCGGTTCATGGTACTGTGAAAATGTCTCTAACTTTAGTCTTTTTGTCACCACTTTTAAATTAGCGGTAGATTTTCTAAACACCACAAAAAGTCAGTTTTTGAAAGTTTTTCAAATTAATGTTGAGGACAAAGAAGACAAAATTTCCCTGGAGATCGGGAGTTTTTTGTCGAGAATTCTTTTAAGCTTTCGAAACCGTTCTTGGATTTACTATGCTATTATTTACTGCTGATATATTGATGATTGAAGACAAAAGTGTTATTTTTTATTTATCCATCCGTAGTCAAGAGTCGTACGCAGACCTTTTGATGTGCAAATTCAAGCTAACGGACATACGCATTGACTGAATTCGAAAAAAATTTCTTGAGTTCATGGACAGTGCTAACAAAAGAAATTTATAATTGTTTTCCCTCGAGGTATTTTTGTTGATTCCTCGAAAATCGTAGTTAAAACAAAAACTGTTCTGAAAAGATCTTGAAACTAGAGAATTGCAGCCTCGAAATTTTTAACTACGAGAGGATTACTACTTGTCACTGACAACCCGTCATCACAGATTTCGCTCAAATTTTCTGGACATGCAGGGCTTGGCTACAAATGAAAGTACCCGAAGCATGAGCTACAGATGCACAAGCATTTAGAAAATAGAATATTTGACGCGCCTCGAGCAGGAACGAATCACTTATGTTGCTAGAATCATCAAGCATTCCTCGGCGTAGTGGCAAGAGCTCGACCTCATGATGCAACGGACGAAGGTTCAACTTCCCAAGCAGAGATTTTTTTTTCTAACTTTTCCCCAATTTGTATTATAATTATGTAGCATTTACACGAAGTGATAATTTATCAATTTTATTTATTTATTTATTTAATTAGAAATCCCTTGTCTAAAAGTCCGTAGTCTCGATTTTTCCCTTATCTATGTCTTTTATGTATAAAAAAAAATAAAATAAAATATTTATCATTTTGCTTCATTGCGACCTGAATATTATGAAAATTGGGAAAGGAATTAAAAAAAAAATCTTCTTATGGAGAGTCAAACCTGCGATCATCATATTACACGTCCGAGTTCTTACCACTATACCAGCCGCTGCTCAGAAAATATATCAACATAAATGTTTTATACAGTAACAGAGATACGTCAAAAATTCTATTTTCTTAATGCCAAGTCCTGCATAAGCTGTAAATTTGTGCGACATCCATGATAACGAGTTGTGAAGCGCAGTTTAAAAAAAAAATTCACTGAAACATTCATGAAATTGTTTCCAAGTGTATAACGCAAATAACTATTGAGAAGTAAGTACATTATGTCAACAATTTTGATGTGTTTCTCGGTTTGACACCTTATAATATATTTCGAACTATTTTTATGTTGATTTACCTTTTATAATTGATAATAAAAAACTTTTTACTATCAAATTATAAAAAATTACAAACCCTTAATGAACAATTTAAAATTAACAACAACTAATAACAAATTTTTTTTTCCTCTTGCGGAGAGTGTCTCACTTTACTCCTGTGTCGCACTTTGCCCCCCCCCCCCCTTCTATTATTTCCAATAATTCTAGAATGTTTGCCCATTTTTTAGATAATGATTCACGTTTTATTGAAATCCACATTTCATTTAATAAAAATACTGTTCACGAATCAACGGAACCAGAAGGTGTGATAAAAGCAAAAATCATTGGAGACGAGATTTTAGATTTTGATTTCTTAAAAATCGTCAAGTCAAGCAGCTCAAATATGACAGACTTACAAGTGCCAGTAAACGGTAAGTATAATTACTGTGCAATATCTCATCATTTTCGAAGCGTATCGATTCTCTCAATTATTAACATTTTTCCTATAAATATTCAGAAAATACGGAAAAACCGTTAATCACGAGAGATGAAACGATTGACTTTGACTCCTTTTTAACTTATCAGCCTGAGAAAGTCGACATTGGTAAATATTTGAAAGACTGATCTTCCATAAAGAAGATCAGAAACGCGGCAGCGTATTGATGCCAAGTATTAACCCCTTATCAGTGTATCACTAATAGACGCATCAAAATATCCTGATCCACTCGTGAGTACCCACTAATAAGGGGTTAAAAGGAAAAATTGATAAATGGTAAAACGTTATAATTATTTTCGAGTATTTAATTTCAGATTCCATTTCTACAATCGCGTTAAGCAATAGTATGCTGCTAGATCTGGACAATTTTAAACAAAAACAATCCAGTACTATCGACACAAGTAGCACTTCAGCAGTTGGACAACAAAATCCCCACGAATTGAATGCTGCCAACAACAGTATCGATAAGAGTAGAAAATATCGTAAGACTTTTGTTTTATAAAACGTTAAATTAGACTTTTTTAATCTTAATATTGAAAAAATCTCATGTCTTCAGCTTGCAAAATTTCAAAAATGATCTATTTTACAAAAAGTTGGAAAAACTTTCACTTCAGTTCAAAATATTTTGCGAATAAATAAAAAATAAGAAACCTTCATTTTTCATATTAGTTTAAACTACAGCTGTTATAAATAGATATATGACAATGAAATTGATTTGCGAAAATTAACGATAGTGAGGTGTATATTAAGAAAATACAAGGCAGTTCGGGATTGATGATATTTGAAATAATCAATTTTAAGAGTAGATTCCCGCTAAAGGAAAGAAACAATTTAAAAACACGAAAATGATAATGATAATTGCGGGGACCTCGCAAAAATACTTTTATCATCATAATTTAAAACGAATAAACGAACTTTATTTAAAATAATACAGTAACACGATAATTGTTTAGGAAGTTATCTTGTACCGTTTATCTTCACTGTTTCTTTTTTGAACACTTTTTAATACATTTTTTTTAAATACTAGGCGGTCGTCCTGTTCTACGTCATTCTTCAAATTTTCTTCGTCCTTGTCCTTGTTCTCCTTATCGTCGATACGCTAATCTTCGTCGTCATCGTTCCCGTTCTCGTCGTCATCGTCTTCCTCTTCGTCCTCGTCCTCGACGTCTCCATCGTCGTCCTCATCATCACCCTCGTCATCGTCATCGTCGTTGTCCTCGTCGTCGTCCTCTTCGTCGTCCTCGTCGTCGTCCTCGTCGTCGTCCTCGTCGTCGTCCTCGTCGTCGTCGTCTTCGTCTTCGTCGTCGTTGTCCTCGTCCTCGTCGTCGTCGTCGTCATCGTCATCGTCATCGTCATCCTCATCATCATCCTCGTCGTCGTCCTCGTCGTCCTCGTCCTCGTCATCATCTTCGTCATCGTCGTTGTCATCGTCTTCGTCCTCGTCGTCATCATCTTCGTCTTCGTCTTCGTCTTCGGCTTCGTCTCCGTCTTCGTCTTCGTCTTTGTCTCTGGTCTTCGTCATTGTCTCTGGTCTTCGTCTTTGTCTCTTGTCTTCGCCTTGTCTTCGTCTTCGTCTCTGGTCTTCGTCTTCGTTTCTGGTCTTCGTCTTCGTCTCTGGTCTTCGTCGTCGTCTCTGGTCTTCGTCTTCGTCTCTGGTCTTCGTCTTCGTCTTTGTCTCTAGTCTTCGTCGTCGTCTTTGTCTCTGATATTCGTCTTCGTCTTCGTCTTCGTCTTCGTCTCTGGTCTTCGTTTTTGTCTATGGTCTTCGTCTTCGTCTTTGTCTTTGGTCGTCGTCTTTGTCTCTAGTCTTCGTCTTTGTCGCTGGTCTCCGTCTTCGTCTTCGTCTTCGTCTTCGCATTCGTCTTCGTCTTCGTCTTCGTCTTTGTCTCTAGTCTTCGTCTTTGTCTCTGGTCTTCGTCTTCGTCTTCGTCTCCGGTCTTCGTCTTCGTCTCCGGTCTTCGTCTTCGTCTCCGGTCTTCGTCTTCGTCTCCGGTCGTCGTCTTCGTCTCCGGTCTTCGTCTTCGTCTCCGGTCTTCATCTTCGTCTCCGGTCTTCGTCTTCGTCTCCGTCTTCGTCTTTGTCTCTGGTCTTCGTCTTTGTCTCCGGTCTTCGTCTTCGTCTTCGTCGTCGTCTTCTTTTTCGTCTCTGGTCTTCGTCTTCGTCTTTGTCTCTAGTCTTCGTCTGTCTCTGGTCGTCGTCTTCGTCTTCGTCTCTGGTCTTCGTCTTCGTCTTTGTCTCTAGTCTTCGTCTTTGTCTCTGGTCGCCGTCTTCGTCTTCGTCTTTGTCTCCAGTCTTCGTCTTCGTCTTCGTCTTTTTTTTCTCTGGTCTCCGTCTTCGTCTTCGTCGTCGTCTTCGTTTTCGTCTTTGTCTCTGGTCGTCGTCTTTGTCTCTAGTCTTGTTCGTCGTCTTTGTCTCTGGTCTCCGTCTTCGTCTTCGTCTTCGTCTTCGTCTTCGTCTTCATCTTCGTCTTCGTCTTCGTCTTCGTCTTCGTCTTCGTCTTTGTCTTTGTCTTTGTCTGTGTCTTTGTCTTCGTCTTCGTCTTCGTCTTTGTCCCCGGTCTTCGTCTTCGTCTTCGTCTTTGTCCCCGGTCTTCGTCTTCGTTTTCGTCTTTGTCCCCGGTCTTCGTCTTCGTCTCCGTCTTCGTCTACGTCTTTGTCTTCGTCTTTTGTCTTCGTCTCTGGTCTTCATCTTTGTCTCTGGTCTTCGTCATTGTCTCTGGTCTTCGTCTTTGTCTCTTGTCTTCGCCTTGTCTTCGTCTTCGTCTCTGGTCTTCGTCTTCGTCTTTGTCTCTAGTCTTCGTCGTCGTCTTTGTCTCTAATATTCGTCTTCGTCTTCATCTTCGTCTTTGTCTCTGGTCTTCGTCTGCGTCTTCGTCTTCGTCTTCGTCTTCGTCTTCGTCTTCGTCTTTGTCTCTGGTCTTCGTCTTCGTCTTTGTCTCTGGTCTTCGTCTTCGTCTTTGTCTCTGGTCTTGTCTTCGTCTTCGTCTTCGTCTTCGTCTTCGTCTTCGTCTTCGTCTTCGTCTTCGCCTTCGTCTTTGTCTTCGTCTTTGTCTCTGGTCATCGCCTTCGTCTTCGTCTTCGTCTTTGTCTCTGGTCATCGTCTTCGTCTTCGTCTTTGTCTCCAGTCTTCGTCTTCGTCTTCGTCTTCATCTTCGCCTTTGTCTTCGTCTCCGTCTTTGTCTCTGGTCATCGTCTTCGTCTTCGTCTTTGTCTCCGGTCTTCGTCTTCGTCTCCGTCTTTTTTTTCTCTGGTCTTTGTCTCTGGTCTTCGTCTTCGTCTTTGTCTCTGGTCTTGTCTTCGTCTTCGTCTTCGTCTTCGTCTTCGGTCTTCGTCTTCGTCTTCATCTTCGCCTTTGTCTTCGTCTCCGTCTTTGTCTCTGGTCATCGTCTTCGTCTTCGTCTTTGTCTCCGGTCTTCGTCTTCGTCTCCGTCTTTTTTTTCTCTGGTCTCCGTCTTCGTCTTCGTTATCGTCTCCGTCTTCGTCTTCGTCTTCGTCTTCGTCGTCGTCTTCGTTTTCGTCTTTGTCTCTGGCCGTCGTCTTTTTCTCTAGTCTTGGTCGTCGTCTTTGTCTCTGGTCTTCGTCTTCGTTTTCGTCTTCGTCTTCTTCTTCGTCTTCGTCTTTGTCTCTGGTCTTCGTCTTCATCTTCGTCTTCGTCTTCGTCTTCGTCTTCATCTTCGTCTTTATCCCCGTCTTCGTCTACGTCTTTGTCTTCGTCTTCGTCTTTGTTCCCGGTCTTCGTCTTCGTCTACGTCTTTGTCTTCGTCTTTGTCTTCGTCTCTGGTCTTCGTCTTTGTCTCTGGTCTTCGTCATTGTCTCTGGTCTTCGTCTTTGTCTCTTGTCTTCGCCTTGTCTTCGTGTTCGTCTCTGGTCTTCATCTTCGTCTTTGTCTCTAGTCTTCGTCGTCGTCTTTATCTCTGATATTCGTCTTCATCTTCATCTTCGTCTTTGTCTCTGGTCTTCGTCTTCGTCTTCGTCTTCGTCTTCGTCTTCGTCTTCGTCTTCGTCTTCGTCTTCGTCTTCGTCTTCGTCTTCGTCTTCGTCTTCGTCTTCGTCTTCGTCTTCGTCTTCGTTTCCGTCTTCGTCTTCGTCTTCGTCTTCGTCTTCGTCTTCATCTTCGTCTCTAGTCGTCGTCTTCGTCTTCGTCTCTAGTCGTCGTCTTCGTCTTCGTCTTTGTCTCTGGACTTAGGGGTTTGCCAACTTAGAAGTTTTCCCCCTAAATTTAGGGGAAGAGTAGATGCAACGGGGTTTTTTTAGGGGCGACTTTTTTCAGGCTTATTTTTTACAGGTTACTGTTTTTTGGGGGGGTTTTTGGGGGCTATTTCCTTTTTGGGGACAGTTTTTAGGGGGAACCGTTGAGATTTACCGGAAGTACCTCCAAGCAAATATCTCCAGGAACATGTCTGGGAGGATAACCGGAAGAGTCTGAATAAAAACTCGACAAAAACCTCAAGCAGAATCTCTGAACGATTTACCAGGTAAATCTCCAAAAAAATGACGGTTGAATTTCCCAGAGATTCTGCTTCAGTCATTTCTGGAGATATTTTCTTAAAGATGCTTCCGGTAAATCTTCCAGAGATTCTGCTCGAGATTTTTCTGGAGATATTTTCTCAGACGTGCTTCTGATAAATCTCCCGGGGACTCAGCTTGAGATTTACCGGAAGCATCTTCAAGAAAATATCTCCAGAAATGACTGAAGCAGAATTTCTGGGAAATTCGACGGTTATTTTTTTGGAGATTTACCTGGTAAATCGTTCAGAGATTCTGCTTGAGGTTTTTGTCGAGTTTTTATTCAGACTCTTCCCGTTATCCTTCCAGAAATGTTTCTGGCGATATTTGCTTGGAGATACTTCCGATTAATCTCCCAGAGATTTATCCGAAGCAAGTAGCACGTCTAAAAAAATATCTAACAATAAACCTCAAGGAGAATCTCTGAAAGATTCATCGGAAGCACCTCTCAGCAAATATCTGCAGAAAAATCTCAAACAAAATCTCTGCAAGATTTATCAGGGGAGGCTCACATAAAATATCTCTAAAAAAATCTTAAGCCGAATCTCTGGGAGATTTACCGGAAGTACCTCCAAGCAAATATCTCCAGAAATATTTCTGGGAGATTTACCGGAAACGTAAAATAAAAAAAAAAAACTAGACACAGGTCTCAAGCAGAATCTCTGAACGATTCAGCAGGTAAATCCTCAAAAAAATATGCATCGAATTTCCAGAGATTCTGCTTGACTTATTTTTGGAGACATTTTCTTGAAGATGCTTCCGGTAAATCTCCCAGAGATTCTGCTCGAGATTTTTCTGGAGATATTTTCTCAGACGTACTTCTGATGAATCTCCCGGAGACTCTGCTTGAGATGTACCGGAAGCATCTTCAAGAAAATATCTCCAGAAATGACTGAAGCAGAATCTCTGGGAAATTCGACGGTTATTTTTTTGGAGATTTACCTGGTAAATCCTTCAGAGATTCTGCTTGAGGTTTTTGTCGAGTTTTTATTCAGACTCTTCCGGTTATTCTGTCAGAAATGTTTGTTGAGATATTTGCTTGGAGGTACTTCCGGTTAATCTCCTAGAGATTTATCCGAATTACGTAGCACGTCTAACAAAATATCTAAAAATAAACCTCAAGGAGAATCTCTGAAAGATTCATCGGAAGCACCTCTCAGCAAATATCTGCAGAAAAATCTCAAACAAAATCTCTGCAAGATTTACCAGGGGAGGCTCACATAAAATATCTCTAAAAAAATCTTAAGCCGAATCTCTGGGAGATTTACCGGAATTACCTCCAAACAAATATCTCCAGAAATATTTCTGGGAGATTTACCTGAAAAGGCTAAAAACAAATAAACTCGACTCAAGTGTCAAACAGAATCTTTGAACGATTTAGCAGGTAAATTCCCAAGAAAATATCCGTCGAATTCCCCGAGATTCTGCTTGAGTTATTTTTGGAGATATTTTCTTGAAGATGATTCCGGTAATTCTCCCAGATATTTTGCTTGAATTTTTTTTTGGAGATATTTTTTCGGAGATATTCCTGATAAATATCCCAGAGATTCTACTTGAGATTTTTCTGGAGATATTTTCTCAGACGTACTTCTGATAAATCTCCCGGAGTCTCTGCTTGAGATGTACCGGAAGCATCTTCAAGAAAATATCTCCAGAAATGACTGAAGCAGAATCTCTGGGAAATTCGATGGTTATTTTTCTGGAGATTTACTTGGTCAATCGTTCAGAGATTCTGCGTATCATTGAGATATATTCTGGTACTTTTTATTCTACCACACTCGAAACCTCTTCCACTACTAACCTGTCCATACATCGCCGAAGCAATCCCACGTTTTCTAGTAATCGTAGAGCTCTTTAACCGGAAGTGGTCACGTAAAAAATTCTCCGAAGCATGTTTTGCCCATGTTATTCATCTTAAATAAATTTTTTATTCTACTACACTCGAAAATTTTTCTATCGATAACTTTTACATACATTATCTAATTAATCTCACCCTTTATACTAATCGTAGAGCCCTTTAACTGGAAGTGATTATATTAAAAATGCTTTAAAATAAACATGTTTTCCCTTTGTCATCCGCTCAAAATAAACTGTTCATTCCACTACCCTCGAAAAGCCTTCCACTGCTAACCTTTTTCTATAAATATCAGCCAGAAAATGTTAATTTTTTTAATTTGAGGGAATGATATTTTTTTTCCGCTATATTGTTTTGCTGGTTACGACTAATGAATTTAGCGTTACTACTAATCACTACCAACCGAAACCTATCATTTGAAAAAAGTCCGTTTTTTCAAAGTAGGGTGACAGGTTCACACAGGTGTAATTCTGTCGTAGGATACCCGAAGTTAATTATGTCATTTACGACATGAGTCTTGTGCCTGTTTGAAAATGTTTAAAAATGGTCTCGCTTCTTGAGCTCTTTTCAGCATTTTCGAAGAAGTACGGATATCATTTTAAACGCAAGAAGATTAATCCGATTATTGTGGAAATTATGTGGCTATAAAAAGTGCACGTTGATGTAGAGAAACAATATTCTCCATGCAATTCAAAACAATTGCAATTGTAATAAACCGTTTATTTTATGCATATTTGTCGCAACTTTCAGGAATTTTCACTCCTGAGGGGCCGACAAATCGTCACGGACTTATAATTTTCTGTAGGAAAAATAAATTCGTTGGAGAGACAAAACCGTACAAGAGTAGAACCATGACTAAGTAATTAAACTATTGCAGTAGTTGCCAAAAAAACTTTAATATTCGTTTAAATTGATATTTGAAGAGAAAAATATCAATTGAAAAATAAACAATAAGTACGTCGAGAAGTATTTAAGACTTTCGGCGGGAACTCAGGTAGAATCTTGAGAAATGTTCTCGGCCTCGGAAAAATCGATGAGATGATCGTCAGAATTCAAGCATCACAATACTATTCCGAGCCGCTTTCAACTAGTTTGACAGATTTTTCTGTTGTAGCAAACTTGTCGTTTTGCAGACGTCGGCATTTTAAATTTATGACCCGAATGTAATCTTTTTCCTTCATAACGTAGCAGCCATTCTTGTCAATAAAGTCTGGTGGAAATAAATACAGACCATGAGCATACCGTACTATTATAAGCTAGGAAATTAATAAGGTTTTTAATTTATGATATTAGATATTAAATTGATGAAAATAATATTAAACAGTCTCTCCGAGACAATCTTAGACGGTTACGAAAAGTCTCGGAAACGGTCTCTGCGAGACTATCTTTAAAAGTACGCAAAATCTTCAAAACAGTCTCAGCAAGATTATCGTTAACAGCTACGAAAAGTCTTCGAAACGGTCTCTGCGAGACTATCTTGGAAGGTTACGAAAAGTTTCGGAATCAGTCTCTGAGATACGAGTCTCTATCAAAGTCCTAAGCGAAATGTCTCGGCGAGAGTCTCCGCGAGTGTCCCGCAGAGACTGATTTTTTTCATGTGGGTAGAGTCAACAAGGAAACTAGAATACATAATAATAAATATATTATGAAATTATTCGATTTTTTTATTTCTTTTGGTAATATGTTTCTCATATGATATACAGGACTATAACTGAAAAATTATATTAAAAAAAAAATGTGATGAAAGTTTTTGATAACACGGCTTTATTAATAAAATTTGTCACTTAAGACCATCCCCATTAGAATCATGAATTAAACTTTAGAAAGTAGACACGAACATCTTCATATGTATTCTTTCCTAAAAAAAATCTAAGTAACCTAAATTATAAACAACAATCAGCCCCAAGGACAAAATGCTTGCATATTTACATTTGACCGCTTGTAATATGTGTTCCGGTACGGCGTTTTTTGCCTTCGTTTTTTCTTTGCCCCCCTTTGTCACCTTTCCGCGGGCTGTCATCGTAGCCAACACCGGAGCACCAATCAGTTCCAATAAAAGGAGGCGTGTCATTTTACGTGGGTCGTGTCGAAAAGGTAAAATATCTTGTTCAATTATTGTACGCTTTATAAATACACCTGATCTTGGTGCAATTTCGACCTACGAAAACAATATTTCATTATTTCAATATGATAATCAATGACGTCGGTGAATTTCTTAGCCCCTTGCGGCATAATGTTACAAATAAAGACTAACGTAAATCCCTCAAGTTTCGATTTTTCCCGTAGAGAGTGTCGCACATAAAAAAAGTACGAAGAAACTTACTTCCTTTCACATCATGTATGAATATGACGAGTAAAGTAGGTGAACTGTGATAAAAAAATAGACAAAAGTTTTTCAAGTATCTAATTTCAGATCCGGAGTAAAAACATTTTTGGATGAAAATGTTGAACCCAACATAATTGACCAAAAATGTGAAAACTTTCGCGCATGAAATGGCACTCGGTTATTTCCGTGTTGCTATTCATAAATTTCCACGGAAAATTAAAAACTTCAAGAGGGCAGATTTAATTTGACCGGCCAATATTCGAGAAGTTGTGTAATATAATCGAAAATTGACGCTTAGGGGTTTTTGGGGTAGCCACCTTTCAGACATACGAAATAGTGATTCTAAAAGGACGACGAATCGCGTGCGACAAAATGCTGTTGAAGCTCGAAAGGTACATAGGATTATGATGCATAGACGTGTCTGAACGACAAGTATAAATAAAGACAGCTTGAGCCCTGTATGCTTGAAACGGTTAAATAGTGAACGATGCTATTACTTCATCAGAATTTGATTCTTCTCCATGTTGATAATTGCGCGAGGTACTCGGAAGTGAATCTTTATCATTGTTGCTATTTTCCATCACATGACACGGCTGACTTTCCGGAGATATTTTTACATAATTTTCTTTCGTCTCTACAATTTTAAGGATCTTCGAAAGCATCAAACCCATGGTTCCAAGGGTAACTCTAAACGATAGTGTTCAAAAGTTAAGTTCAAAAAATGCTGCAAATTGAAATTTGCAGATTGCTTTCTCAAGACGGTCAAGATGCACGGTGCTCAAAATGCACGATGCTCAAAGCTTACTCTATGAGGTGCTATATTTTTCATTTCGGCTTCCTCGTAGAGGAAGCTTTCGGCATTGTTCTAAAAGCTTGAGGATTTAAATTAATAAATAATTCCGACAACTTTGCTGGACAGTATAAAGGAAGTACAGACTTATACACAATATCTTACAAAATTTGCAAAAATTAAAGCGGTTAGACGATTTGGCGAAAAACTCAGATTTTCGTAAAATTCGAAAAATCGCAAAATTTAAACCGTTCAACCGATATTTCCCAAATTCGATACCAACCTTCCCAATATGATAATCTATTAATGAAAAAAAAATTAGTAATAAATCTTAAAATTTGCGGAAGTTAGAGCGTCGACACCCTTTTTTTGAAAATTTCAAAACGTCGTAGGATTCGTATTTTTTTTTAAATTCTGACAACATTATCAGAGAATAAAGAGCTTGTATAGATTAACATTTGTGCAAAACGGAAGCCCTGTATCCCTGAAGCCCTGTATAATAATATAATAGATTAAAACAAACCGCGTATAGTTGTAAAAAAATTAAAAAAAAAATATTAATTGAAAATTCCATTAAATAAAAAACTGGACCCAAAACTTTTCGTGTAATGTTTACATATTTAAAAAATAACACCAAACAATTACCTTGAAATGAGCAATTTAAAAAGGAGTGACGATGCTCATGATTGCGATTTTCAATGGAAATCGGAGACGTGGCACAGGAAGCATTACTGGAAGGGAGATTATGGTTATTGGAGGAGGTCCCCATTCCTTTCAAATTTATGTTTTCCACAATGCTGGTTTCAAAAGTCTTGAAAAAACGAATATCTATATTATTGAAATGAAGACACTATGGGTGAAATTAGGAAAAAAATCTATTCACCTGGACCGGAAAACCGATCTATCGGTTCGCCCTGTGAAATGAACTTTGAATATAGTTGATAAGATATACGAGACACTAATTGACGCACTTTTCAAGGATGATTTTAACAGACAAATCTCGGCCGTATAAAGGTTAAACATAATGAAAGCTACAAAACTCGTTCGGTTTCACTTTCGCTCTTATCTTCTTATGGATATTGTAATCCCAGACACGTTGCCGTGGCTCAAATAGTGAGTAATCAATAGTGTATTGAACTTTACTACACTATTCGAGCCTTTTGCACCGTCACTTCAAGCAGGTCCTTTTGCTTTAAAAAATATTCTTGGCTTTGAATTCAATTTAAAAAATACTGAATGACTCCCGAATATTGCTGATAAACAATATTGTATGCCATTTTTACGCCCACCACCGCAAATAATTTTATTACGAGATACTACTTTGGCAAACCTGGCCGGCCGGCAGACAACCAAGCCATCAATGTACTCGTTCCGAGACTCGACTGAGAGTTTTTTTTGTATATCCTTTCACAAAACTATTTTTTACTACTTTTTTTAATTGTCAATTAATTTTCACTGAACACCCGAAATCAACGCTGACAGCTGAGAGAATTTTATGAAAAGCGGTTGATTCAGTGTCTCGGAAGCCTTGAGTTTCCGCGTTCAGTACGTCTATGACGTAGATAAAATTAACGCGATTTTTCGAAACGCCGAATGAATCGATATCGAATTGCAATTAAGAAGAATAATGTATTTTTTTCAACTCTGTAAAAAGAATTTCAAAACATTTCAATAATCGACACTGTCATTCGCTGTGTCTGAAATGTTAGGGTGATAGTACTTTCGTTTCAGTAGTGTGTTGAACATTTATGATGCCCGAAATTCGTCTTTGACGCGTCGTGAAAAAAGAAAAAAAGATCGCTCGAAAAGGCAGGTTAAGCGGTTAAAAAAATATCTCCAAAAATAAAAAGAATCGATGTGGTAAACTAACTCATACACCCATACAACATTTTTGGATAAGACGCTTGTTTGAGGTCTTATGTTTGTCTCGTATTAGACGCTGTTTTGACTACCGTTGTCTTTTAAATAGAAGACCTCAAACAAGCGTCTTATGCAAAAACGTCCTATTTACTACTATCGACTTTTATATAAAAGACCTCAAAGAAGCGTCTTATGCAAAAATGCTGTATCAAAAGACTATCGTACATATCATATGCCCCTTTGGCCCACAAATTCAACGCTACTGAAGCGTCGCCCATCATGGCGGCAAGTGACCTTCTGATTGGCTGAGAAAGCAGACATTCTATTGCTTCCCATTTAAAAACTATTGCACAGAAATAAAAACGCCTTTGCAGTTTTGCTTAAAATTGCGTCCCGAATCTAGCATTTCCATATTTACTACCTATTCCAAATCACCCTGTATACAGCGTGACAATTATAAGGTGGACGGTATTTTTTTCTGAACTTGGTACGAGGATATCAATTAGTTTTGAAATCGGATCTTAAACGATTTTGTCTGCTCTTTTCGAAAAAAAATACGTCGTTAATGTGGGAACGATAGGTTCTGCAGCAAAAAAAATTAAATTTGAAGAAAAAAATGCAAGTGCAATTTTATTTTATAATCAAATAGTGAACTAAATTCCGTACACAGACTGCTGGTCGGAAGTTTATTTCGGTGTAATAATATATGAGAAAAAAATTATTGAAGTTAGATAAAAATAGGCTTCGAATCATTACGTTGGAACAAAAGCGTGCGATCTGAACTTGCACCATCGTAAACGCAGCCTTGCTCTCGGCTGTCACGGGTTCTGCGACGGTGACAGATTTGAGGTTGTGATGACAGATGATGGAGACGCGCGATCGAATACCATTTTCCGAAATTCGTATCTTGGTAAGCTTATTTATTTTTTTTTTACATGAATGATTTTTCAGAATCATCAGATCGAAGTATTGAAACTCTTTACAATAGTCAGTATGGAACAATTTTAAAACGTACAGAAAACTCAGCCTTCGGAAAAAAAAACATTAGAAAATTTCGAAATTGGAATTTACAAAGAAATTCATTATTTTATGTCTGTAACTTTATGGACTTGGCTAGACTATGTTTCAATTTTTGTTAATGATTCTTGAGACGCGTCGGTTGTTTACTGAAAATGTTTATAACAGCGTACGGAAATGACATTTCGAGCGTGGAGGAAAATCAAATAGTAAATTTAATTAAACGAAAATTGAGCTTCATATTTAATCCTAAAAATAATATCACGAATCGACGCCGCGACCAAAGTAATCTTTACCTAGGCACATCAAGGTCAATGGATGATACCACGCAAGTGTTTCGGTAGTTCAGTTATCAAAACCACTGATGTTTCGGGTGAATGCGTCTAGCTTGGTGCATCGGAAAATGAGCTTGTTTTTTCTCAGCTCGTAGTGCAGGAAAGGATGCCACGACCAAAGTGGAGCTATTTCTGTTCTCTAGTCGAATAGCAGGTTTTCGAGGACATTCCGCTTTTGTTATCAAGACAGGAAGATGAACCCAACTATTATGGTTTAATTTTCGCCCAACTAATATTGAACACTAAATGGAGAAGGAGCCTAACCCACATTGAAAAGCGTCCGACTTGATTCTCCTGAGATCAATGAACCGAGAGGTGTGCGCTGTAACGCAGTCCACATACCAGTGAAGAAAGTGCGGCTCGAAAAGTTCGAATAGTCTAGAACGATTTTATGATTCGCATGAAGGGAGAGTATCTCCGCACTCGGAGTGCGTAATTTCGCTAACCTACGTTCAAACCCAATCGCATCTCTGTTCCTGCAATCCATCAACTACTGGATGCACTCTAGGCGCGGGTTAGACAACCGTCATGACGATGTTACTGGGATCTCAGAATTTCCTGCGAATCGTGTTAGAAGTTGGTAGTTGGATAGAACTCTTATTGCCACAATATTTCGGTGTCTAACCCACATTGAAAAGCGTCCGACTTGATTCTCCTGAGATCAATTAACCGAGAGGTGTGCGCTGTAACGCAGTCGACATACCAGTGAAGAAAGTGCGGGTCGAAAAGTTCGAATAGTCTAGAACGATTGTATGTTTTGCATGCAGGGAGAGTATCTCTGCACTCGGAGTGCGTAATTTCGCTAACCCACGTTCAAACCCAATTGCATCTCTGTTTCTGCAATCCATCAACTACTGGATGCTATCTAGGCGCGGGTTAGACAACCGTCATGACGATGTTACTGGGATCTCAGAATTTCCTGCGAATCGTGTTAAAAGCTGGTAGTTGGATAGAACTCTTGTTGCCACAATATTTCGGTGTCTAACCCACATAGAAAAACGATTGACTTGATTCTCCTGAGACCAATTAACCGATATGTGTGCGCTGTAACGCAGTCCACATACCAGTGAAGAAAGTGCGGCTCGAAAAGTTCGAATAGTCTAGAACGATTTTATGTTTCGCATGCAGGGAGAGTATCTCTGCACTCGGAGTGCGTAATTTCGCTAACCCACGTTCAAACCCAATTGCATCTCTGTTTCTGCAATCCATCAACTACTGGATGCAATCTAGGCGCGGGTTAGACAACCGTCATGACGATGTTACTGGGATCTCAGAATTTCCTGCGAATCGTGTTAAAAGCTGGTAGTTGGATAGAACTCTTGTTGCCACAATATTTCGGAGTCTAACCCACATTGAAAAGCGATTGACTTGATTCTCCTGAGATCAATTAAGCGAGAGGTGTGCGCTGTAACACAGTCCACATACCAGTGAAGAAAGTGCGGCTCAAAAAGTTCGAATAGTCTAGAACGATTTTATGTTTCGCATGCAGGGAGAGTATCTCCGCATTCGGAGTGCGTAATTTCGCTAACCCACGTTCAAACCCAATCGCATCTCTGTTTCTGCAATCCATCAACTACTGGATGCAATCTAGGGGCGGGTTAGACAACCGTCATGACGATGTTACTGGGATCTCAGAATTTCCTGAGAATCGTGTTAAAAGCTGGTAGTTGGATAGAACTCCTGTTGCCACAATATTTCGGTGTCTAACCCACATTGAAAAGCGTCCGACTTGATTCCCCTGAGATCAATTAACCGAGAGGTGTGCGCTGTAACGCAGTCCACATAACAGTGAAGAAAGTGCGGCTCGAAAAGTTCGAATAGTCTAGAACGATTTTATGTTTCGCATGCAAGGAGAGTATCT